>JAQZBX010044303.1:0-21396 GCA_029593785.1 Cabassous unicinctus
TCTGGGGCCTTCTTTCCAACATCAAAGCTGCTTCTCAAAAGACTGCTTCTCAAAACTGTTCTTGCCATGCCTTTTATATTTGATTCCCCACCCACCAAGGGGTGGGGCTCAACACCCTAATCATAACCTAATCATGCCCAGATTAACAGATCAGTTTACAAGCATGATCCAATTATATTTTTGGAATTCATAATTACATTAAATTGGCCAATGGTTACAGAGGCCCAGGGCTCTGGTGGGGTGTGGGGGTGGGGGGTGGGGTAGGACAGAGCGAGGGCCTTCCTTCTCACTGTCAGGATCCAGGCAGGCATCTGAGGACCTGGCAACCAAGCTGGTTCTTTGAGTTTGGATGGACAGAGCTGGCATCCCAAAGGAAGAGAACCACAATGGACAAAGATATGGAGAAGAGAAAGCTGAGGGCTCATTTGAATTTCATTGGCTGGCTTGATGGGGTGGGGGCTAGACGTCATGCCAAGCTATCATGGACAGCATGGTGGGAGGGGTAGGAGGAGACCAGGGTGTCAGGCAGAGGAGAGAGGAGAGGGTCCTACAGGCAATGGGAGTCACTGAGGCTTACAGAGCAAGGCAGAGGTGCTTTATAGAGCAAGGTTATGAGTCTTATATATGTATGACTTAGAAGCACCCAGTTTAGAAACAGATGTGCTGGAAGCTTGGCAAGGGGGTCCAGTGTGGTGGCAGTGAAACGATTTCTTGTGCATGGAAGTTTCTGAAAAGCAGGCTCTACCTCTGGTTTTTTGCTTTTGTCTGGATAGCAAAGCACCAATCTGAGACTTGAACCTTGGTCTTCCGAAGCCTAGTGGCTGCCTCTCTCCAATATATTGGGGCTATTTTCCTTGGTGGGAGAGACTACCTTTCTGGATTGTTCTGTTTAGTTTCCATTAAGGAGCATGCAAGGGATCTGGATTTGCAGAGTGGGCTGGGTCAGGGTTAATCCAAGGATTGAAATCACAAAAATTGGGGACTGTCGGAGGCAGAGGGCAGAATCAGGTTTCTCAGGAGGACTGAGCCATGTGGGGAAACTGACTCGCTGGTATGCCATGAAAGAAAAAGATGTGAAACTTGATTTTGAGGGCTTTAAAAAGGTCTTTGCACCAGAACCAGTATTTAAAAATTAAATTCCTAACCTCCCTTCCTACTTACTCATTCTTTTGCCAAATACTTATTGACCATCTGCCATCTGACGGTCTCTGTGACGAACAAAATAGACAAGTTTCCTGCCCTTCTGAATTACATTGTAGTGGGGGAGACAGAGAATAAACATAGGACAAACAGGTGTGTGCGATGCTATTTCACCTCCTTCCATGGTTCCTTGTGGTTTCTAGGAGAGCCACCACCCTCCTCCACTTGGCTTTCAAGACTCTTCACCACCACTGCCATGCTGTTCTCCAGCCACTTCTGCTCACCCTCCAAGATACAGATCAAATGCTCTGTCCATCACCACCACCCAGGTACAGTTAGCTTCCCTGGCTTTTGTTTCACTTTATGCTTATAATCCAGATTTGTGTGACTAGCCCGATTTCGATTTCTTTCTTGCCTTTTCTTATATACTTAAACTCTAATAAGTTAGAACAAAAATCATAACCCAATCCTGAGTTTGGTTTGGAAATCGTGGCCTCATTTCCATACCTTTATTATCTCTCATGTCACATTTAGTGGTGACCGTCTGCTTAAGGACTCTACATACCCCTCCAGCCCAGGAGCTCCTGTTCAACTCTGTTCGCAGGGCCCCAGCTCAGAGCAGCTCACAGCTGGTACTCAGAAATCGCTTTCTGGGTAAATGATCAGACTGGCATGTGGGCTTCCGAGGGAGGCAGATGCTGCCCGTGACCCCCAGGACCAACAATATTCAGGGAGGGCAGTAGCTGGTTCTTGGCCTGCACCTGCAGCTTCAAGGCAGGCTGACAGCTGCGCTGGGAACCAACTTCAAAGAAATGTGCTTTTCCCGGCTCCCAATCTAGGCTCTGCAGCATCTCTGCAGGCAGGCCTGGTAGATGTTTATACTGTTCAATAAAATATTAAATACAGGCTCAGAGCCCCGGCCAGGGCATAGCTTGCTTCTTGCTGCTGGTTGCTGTGTGAAGACTGAACTGTGCTGACCTATGGTGGATGAGCAGAGCCTGGGGCATGTTTTGGCTCAAAGAGGCCAAATCAAACATTGGGTGTCTCAAGCGAGCACATTCCTGAGCTCATTAAATGGGTGAAGTGAGCCAACCAGATGGAGACCGGGGAGGAGACAGATGTCGTGGCCTCTGAACGCAGCCAGGCTGCTCAGGAAAGGGGCTTGGTGTTCCCATTACTTTCCTTCCCTCCCACCTGACTCGAGTCAGTCCTTTCTGAAGCCCCTCATACCCACCAACCATGGCCCAAGGACATCTGTGCTAGCTGTGGAGGGAGGGCAGGTCGGAGGCTCACCATCAGCCCTGTCCACAAGGAACTTACTAACAGGCAGCAGACAGGCCACAGGGGAACCAGTAAGTTGGCAGGAGACATTACGTGTGATGTAAAACTGATGTGACAGGCCTCCCGGCCGGAACAGGAAGGGTGGGGATTTCATAACTCTCAGAGTCAACCAGGACCAGGGCTGGGTGGGATCCTCCGGGTATCTTTTTGGATGAAATGCCCATGACAGGTGGTCAGGGCATGGCTCAGCACCTTGGCAATTATTTTGCTTCTCCTTCAAGTTGGCCTCCTTGACAGTGACCTTCCTTTGGTTTAGGGCCTAATGAGCAGTGGCTGCTTCTAAAAGGCATGCATGACTTGGAAACTTTGTGAGGGATGTTAAAGATCATGCTCATTTGCCTATTTGTGCATTTAGAGAGGGAGGGTGATGTAGCAGGATTCAAAGACAGAAATATCTGGCTTCTAATTCTGAATTGCTGAAGCCTTGGACAAGTTACTTAACCTCTCTGAGTCTGTTTTCCATTCTGTAAAAGCAGATGGTAATACTTTTAGTGGAATTGATCCCTAAGAAAACTTATTATATTGGAAGTAGGAAAACTCAAGGTAAACAACATATATATATATAAGTATATTTCAGGGGAACGGATGTAGCTCAGTGGTTGAGCACCTGCTTCCCATGTATGAGGTCCTGGATTCAATCCCCAGTATCTTCTTAAAAAAAAAAAAGTATATTTTAGAGAGTTTTTAAGATTTAACAATATGCACCTGAGTGGTTTTAGAAGATGTTTTAGTAAAAAACCTTGAAGATAGAGATAAAAAAAAAGTAGTGGGGTGAGGGGTGGAATCTGGAGAGTGTTAAAGTTCCGGGGCCACAGAGTGAGTGAGCCAAGGAGGACAATTGGTGTTTGCCTCATGGGGCAGAGGGTAGAGCAATGAGGAAACTGTGGGCATCTTCTGCAGACTGCCCTGGCTGCAGGTCCCCTCTTCACACTGATAACATTTTGGCAA
Organism: Cabassous unicinctus; assembly: GCA_029593785.1. NCBI lineage: Eukaryota > Metazoa > Chordata > Mammalia > Cingulata > Chlamyphoridae > Cabassous > Cabassous unicinctus. The sequence continues at coordinate 3,430 of JAQZBX010044303.1, forward strand.
TAAAAGCCACATTTCAGTTTCCCACCTGCTAAAATAAATACCAAAGAGTGGGTTTGCTTAAACCATGCGATTTTTTTTTCCAGGAGGTACCAGGGATTGAACCTAGAACCTTGTGCATGGGAAGCAGGCACTCAACCACTGAGATACACCTACTCCCTGAAACAATGGGTCATGGTTTTGAGATGGGAAGTCCAAAATCAAGGTGTTAGCAAGATGATGTTTTTGCCCAGAAGACTGGTGTTCTGAATGGGATGCTGGCGATCTTTGGTCCTTGGCTTTTCTGTCATGTGGTAATGCACATGGTGGTCTCTCCTGGCTTCTTTCTCCATCTGACTTTCACTCTCCCTATAAAGGACTCCAGGAATCTGGATTAGAGCTCAGCCTGATTCAGTGGGGCCACTCCTTAACTGAAGTCACATCTTGAAGAGCTCTTATGTACCAGAATGTGGACCAAGACCAAGAATATGTCCAAAATGGGTTCCACAGTTCAATCCATCAAAACACACACCAGTGAAGTAAGTCGTAATCAGGGACTGGGCAGTCCATTGTCTCCTGACTTAGCCACAGAAGAATGACTGGAGGTGGGATTTGGAGGGAATGTAGGGAAAAAGATCAGTGGGGTAAAAGCTTGCATGGGAAATCAAAAGGCTGTGCAGAGTTTGCCTTTTGTGGGTGTCCTGGGCATGGTACATGCCTGATGTTTCTCCCTCTGGTATAGCTGTGACCAGTGTAAATAAACCAAAGGTTGCCATGTGATTCTCTCTCCCTACCTGCTTGGTGGCTTTCCTACCTGGAAGGGACCTTGGAATGGGACCTGATGGAGGTCATTCTTCTGGGGAAGTTTTATGAGTTGACATCCTGTTGTCATGACTGCTTTTCATGGCCCTTGCTGCTCTCCAAGTGGGTTGAGTCCACCCCAAATACATGCTGCTTGGGAGCTGTTCAGAGGATTAAATGAAACAACAGAGAGAGATGAGCTGAGCCCAGCATCTAGCATGTAGATGTTACCCAGATGCCAGTATTTTTACTTGCATTATTTTGTTATTTAAAGAATGCATGTAAAGGATACCGTCTCCTCTGCCATTGTATTATTTCCAGAGATCACTCTAGGAGTTGAGGATAGACAGATGAACTCAGTATCTGTTCCCAAAGAAATAAGAGACTCCTGGCTGATACTAACCCATTTGCTGAGGGAGCAAGGAGGAGGAAACCATTCGCTCTGTCTGAGGAGACTGAGAGAAGGTGACATCTGCCCACTGCCTAGAAGGCAAAGAAAAGGGAAAGTAATAAAAGGCAGAGGGAGCAGCTTATATAAAGGTGTCAAGGTATGAGGGGGGCTGGATGGGGAGCAGCAGACAGCCCAGTGTGAGGTGACAGTGTGAAATGAGGCTGGAGGTATAAGATCAAGGCCAGTCATAACACCCTGGACATCAGGTTAATTAGTTTGGATCCTTCCTGGCAGGCAATGGGAAGCTCTGGGGTTCTGAAAAAAGTAACATCTGATTCGAGGTGCAAAGGGAGAGAAGGTGTGGAAAGAGATGGGAGGTAGAAGAATCAGTTGGGGAGCTACCACTAAGTCCAGGTGAGTGATGGGGAGAGCTTGAATTAATACAGTGACAGAGGGGATGGTGTCCTTTGAAGTGGCTATTATAATTCCCATTTTGAAGAATAAGAAACTGAGAATTGGAAAGTTTAAGAGATCTGATAAGGTCACATACCCAGGAAGTAGTTGATCTGGGATTTGAATTTAGGCATAAGCTTAAGCTCTTCTCATCTGCTTTCTCATTAATCCTCACAGCAATCCTGAGTGTTAGATGGTTCTTCTCTGTTTTATAGATCAGGAAACCAGGTTTCAGGTTCAGTAATTTGCTCAAGGCTACACAACCAGGAAGTGGCAAGCAGATGGGATCCAAAGCTTATGTTCTTCCCGCAGTGCAACTCTAGATAAGAATCCATTTCTGAAATCTGAATGACTATCCTTCGGCTTCATCCTGGAATACAGAATTGTGTCAGATCTCCAAATTGAAGCCATGCCAATAGTTTTTGGTTTTCAGAGACTCTGTGATGAACCAGTATGGAAGGTCAGACAGTCAGGAAGGAAGAATCTGGCATGACAGGGCAGTGAACTTGAATGCATGAGAGCTCACTTAACATTAGACTCAGGCCTCCGAACTCCACCCAGCCTAATCCCATCAAGGCCACATAGCACAATGAACACATCCAGCTCGAGCAGATTTGCAGCTGATGGGTCCTGGCCCTGGGCCATCACCTCTGGAGGACCAATCCTGGTTAGAGGAGGAGATTCGACATAGGGACTTAATGAATGGCATGTGGGTGGGGGCTTAGAAGCAGAGTCCAGCGAGGAGCTGCAGGAGCCTTTGGGTAAAGATTTCTCTAACTTTGGTTTATTTGTTCATTTTAAATTTTAAATTAAATTTTACTTTGCAATGATTTTTTTAAATGCAAAGAATCCACTACTTTCCATAACTGTCCAGGCTGCATGTCTTGATTTCTGTGTGCAGAAACATAAGTACTTCGCCACGTGTCAGAGAAGAGTCCTCTGTCCACAGGCCAAACTCCGGCTGAGGCCAGAACAAAGCAGAAAGGCACGGAGAAGCTTTGGGGGATGGAGGTTTTGCAGAGACGGCCAGGTCGACAGGTGGCTGGAAGTCAAACGTCAGTTTTCGTCTTGTCCTGTCTAGCTTCATCAGAACTTTGCCAGCCAGTCACATCCCCTTATCACTTTTCCAGTCCAGCTTTCTAACTCTTAAGTGTTGGACGGAGAACTGATAAGGGTAGGTGATTGACATTCGCAGCCTCTGGAAGCCTGGGTGGCTCACCTGCGTGTTGGGGGACACCTGGTCCTCCTGCCCTGGATACCCAAGGACAGCGGGGACCATACCTGCTCATGAAGGATGCCCTCCTCGGGCATCTATGGGCCCTGAGGATGCTGCTGTAATCTTTCTGCTTTGTACTCAGTCAGATCTTAGTTTTGCTTGTTAAAAATGTGCTCTTGTGACTAGGTTAAGGGTCTCGGACCCCATGAGAACACTAGTTGTTGTTATTGGGGTTTATCCCTGAAGCTTCCTCATAACCTTTGGGAGGTAAATAAAGTGGTTAAAGGGCTTTGGAATTTTAGGCACTCTTACTTAAAAAAAAAAAAAAAAAAGACTGAAAGCAGGAATTTTCATCTGATTTGAGTGAAAGTCTCACCCCATTTTCCTCGGCAAATGACAGGTACTCACAAAAAGCTTTTGTCTTTTTCAGTTTATAGGGACCATATGTTAAGACAGAACTTTTCATGGCACTAACTAAACCTATATTCTTTCTATGATATTGAAGATGATTCTTTATTATGCTACTGATTCAGGAGACAGTTCTTTATAACTAATAATGGCTTATACCAAATCCAATGCATTAAGTTTTCGTTAAATTGACAAATGCCAGTAATTGTGTGACAGTAAGCAAGTCTAACTACTCACATGCATAAAGACATAAAGCCAAAATTAAATATTTCCTTAAATACAAATGCTTCTATTTCCTGGAAAGTGAATATGGATTACCATACAGCTCAATAGGAGCTTGTTTTGTTTGTGGCTATGATGAAATATGCTTTTCCTTCAAGAGTAGAGTTTTAAAATTAAATTAAGATGGTACATTAAAACAGTGGTTCTCAACCTTAACTGCATGTTGCAATACTGGGAGCTTTGAAAGATTTTGATGCCCAGGCCAAGTACGTCAGAGTCTCTGGGGTGCGGCTGGGGCATCAGTAGTTTTCAAAGCCTCCCAGGGGATTTCAAAGTGCAGCGTAGTTTCAAAACAGTGCAAATAGAATGTGAATTAAAGCATTTAGTATTCGCATGTGGGTCTCCTCGCTTAAATGCAGTGGTGTACAACCTTGGCTGTCCTATTGACGCCTGTGTCCCACCCCCAGAGATTCTGATTTAATTGGACCATGGTACAGGTACATGGTACAGACCATTGTAGCTTGGCAGGAGATTACAGTACACAGCCATGCTTGAGAACCTGCTGTAATGCCAGCTGACAGATCTGGGAATCCCAGAGCCCAGCTCTAGCCCTGGCCAAACCCTCCTGGTGTGACCTTTGGATAAGTCTTTAACTTTCATTAGGCCACAGCTTCCTTTTAAGTATAATAGAACCTGGAAGTGAGCCCTCCCTGCTCTAAGGGTTAGCTGAGGCCCAGGTGTGCGTTCATGAGGTTGCAGTTACTGAAGGTGATTCAGCACCTGCCTGGCTGTGGGTCCAAGAGTGTGGCGAGCAGCTCAAGAAGCCACATGCTGGAGAAGCAGAGGCTGCTGGGGGAGGAAAGAGTCACAGCCAGCGATTCAGCCACCTCTGTTGGACAGAAAGAGATCAGTTAGGGACCAGCCAGACAGTGATAGTGTCATGTAAAAAGAGGGCTGACTGTTCCCCATCCTCTGGTGTGACATATGATACGGGAAGTGCCTGGTGGTCACCTGGTAAGATGATGTATGGGGTCAGAAATGCAAGGAAAACAAAGGATATGCCTTTGCAGTAGGTTCTCAAAAGGCTTTGCTTTGCTTTCACAGTTTCTTTTAATGCTGTTCAAGTGTGACGTGTTTCCAATTATTTTTATTTATTTGTTTTTTTATTAGTCCAAAGACATACATGTAGAAAGAGAAAAAGATCTTGTATTGTCCTTTGGATAATGATAAAAGAATAGCCCACATTTATTTAGGGCTTACAAGGTACAGGTCTGTGCTAAGCCCTTTGCTTGCATTAGCTCATTTAATTATTGCACCGATAGCCTGAGCTAAATATTACCATTGTCATCTCCAGTTTATAGCTAAGCATACTGGGGTCCAAAGAGGTGAAGTAGCCAAAGAGGTTACAGAACAGGCGGCAGAGTCAGGATTTGAACCCAGGACTGTTGGTCCTCAAAGGCAAAGTGTTTAGCCCCTGTACTGTCCTAAACAGAGCAGATGCTGGGTATAGGATGGAATCCGACCTCAATTTATAGATGTGGTACTGGGCCCAGAGAGGGGATAGATCTTTTCACTTCCAAAACCTCAATTGACCCTCGGGACAGTCCTGGGAGGCAGACTTTAGAATCACACAGTTTGCAGATGGGCAAACTGAGATCCAGAACAGGTCACCTGCGCCAGGACACAGCCTTAAAGGCAAAGGTGGTCCTTAAGGGCCAGTGTCATGGCCCCTGCTCCTTCTACCACTTGCTTTGCCAGGGGCTGCCAGAGTACCTTGGTTCTGTCAACTCTCTATTCACCCCTGAATCCCAAACACCTGGCATGGTGCCTGGACTGTGGTGGGCTCAGAACAAATGTTTGTTGAATATAACCCCGCACACCAGACATGCAGAGACACAGTGTCAACCCACACAGCCCCCAGCCCCGGACCAGACGCAGCCTTTTAGTGAATCAAGCTTGTGGATTACTTCCCCAAGAACAGGAGCAGAGGCCTTTTGTGGACCCACTCCCCTGAATGTATTCACCCTGTCTGCTGAGACTCTCAGTGATGGCACAGCCTGTATCTTGCGCTAAGGCTCCTCGGATCCTCCTTAGGTGGAGGGCTCTGGGAGGTGATTCAGGAGATCTGGTTTAAACCCAGGTCTTGACATGAGCAGATCCTGGGCTGCACCCAATCTCAGTTTCCCCACTTGCAAAGAGCTCTTTCTGTCACTGCATAGTCCCTCCTCTGGACTGGAAGCCTCCCTCCCCCAGGGCTCATTGCCGAGGTCAGGGAGAGGGGAGGCTCGCATGATCCACAGTCTACAGAGACTCAATGGGACATGCAGGGTGCCCCCCTTTCCCTCCCAGAGCCAGGCTGCTGCCTGACTGCCCATAAAAAGAAGGCTTACTTCTGGCTGGAAACCCCCGAGGCAGCGGATTTCGGTGTGAATAAGCAATTCCAGAGGCATTAAGGGGAATGCAGGCTGGTCTGGAGCCTAAAGCTGCCCCGGGTTAGGTTCAAAAGGAGGAGGAAGCTTAGGCTTTCTCAGGGGCCTGGCACGCAGCAGCCCCATATTAAATCCCCACAGAAGAATGTCTTCATCTTTATGGATGGAGGAAGAGTCAAATGTTTCATAAAAGGAATGAGGGACAGCAAAGCCAGGTCAGGAAATTCCCTTCTTCCTGGATGGAGATCCAAACAGCCTGGATCTGCACCCCTTCCCGCTGTCACCCCTCCCCCGCCCGCCTCCATGGCAAACTCTAGGTGAACTTGATTTGAATTTGGGTGAAGCCCCCCTTCTGTGATCATTAACAGTCACAGCTGGGAGGGAACGCAGTAAGAAGCCACATCTGTTACTTTACCATCACAGATTACGTGCCCGTATTTTGCCTGATTCAATCCTTAACCTCTTTACAGATGGGAAACCAAGGCTTGCAATGGTCTCTGCCCCTGGCCCAGGTCACACCCCCAGGCACAGCCAAGCCTGTCAGGGAATCCTCATTGCCCCTGTTGAACAGCATCGACTGCACACTTACTGCCCCCCAGGATAATTCATGTGTTTGTGTGCCTGCCACAAGTAAGAGAATGTGAGCTTCTGGAGATCAGGGGCTCCGGCTTTCCTTAGCACTTAAGCACAATGCTGCAACTGTAGCCCCACAGTAAATGTCACTGATTGATTGAATGGATCCTGTGTTCTTTCCCCACATGGCCAAAGTTTCCCATGACCAGAAAGATAATCCCCATGACAACAGCTGACACATTTGCATCTTGCTTATCAGCACTGTGGCATAGAGACACACATTTGATCCATGCCACAACCCAAATGCACCAATCATTATCTCCATTACATGAACCAGAAGACCTAGGCTCTGATAAGCCACACAGCTGGGTATAACAAGCAGAGCAAAACCTCAAACCCAACCCAAATCCACTTTTAATTCCAAATCCTAAATGCTCACCTAACATTGTTTATTTTATCTAATCAATAAATTAAGCAAATACTCATACAGTTCTTACTATCTGCCAGGCAATATTCTAAACTAAGTTGCAAAATTAGCTTATTTAATCCTCAAAATGACACAATGAGGAATGTACTATTAGTACCATCCCCACTTTACTTCTGAGGAAACTGGGGTGGAGAGATGTTAGGGAATGTGACATAGACCACACAGCCTGTAAGTGGCAGAGCTGATTTTTCAGGAAGTCCATATTCTCCCTGCTCAGTTCCACTCCTCTTCTTAAAAGTGGCGATTTGCTAATAAGCCTTTGCTGTACGCCAGGCACTGGCCCTTGCTTCATTTACTCCTCACGGCAGCTCCTGAAGCAGATGGTAGCATCCCTAAACTGAGACTCACAGTGATGCAGATGGTGAGTGGTGGAGTGGAATTCTAACTCAGGTCTGCCTCGTTCCAGAGCCCGGCTCTTCCTGTGGCCCTGAGCCCATGTCCTTCTTGCTTTGCATGGTCCCAGGAGCTGTGTCCCCATCACAGATTGCACCTCTTGGCTGTTGTGACTTAGTGTGCTGGGGTGAAGATGGGGGCTGCTGCTGGGGTCTCTGTGGAGCTGAAGTTTCTAAATTAGGAGAAGCAAGGCAGTGTCCCTAATTGGGGCCATAGTCTGAGGCTACAGGAGTGATGATAGGAGGGACACAGTCAGAACTCCAGGCTCTAGTGCTAGGAGGATGAGGCCACCTCAGTTTGAGCAAGGAAGGAACTTGGGTGGTGGTCCCAATTTCCTGGCCCTGTAACCACCCGGAGAAGAGCTCGCGTCATGCACCCATGCTTAGAAGCATCCCGCGCTTGGTTAAGTGCTCTACTATCACCTTCCTTCCTCAAATTCTTAATGGCTTTTGAACAAAGGACCCCACATTTTCATTTTGTACTGGGTCCTGCAAATTATATAGCTTGTCCTCCCTCAGAGGGAGGCCTCTTTACTGGATCTTTCATTGGAATTACATGTGCAGTTTTCTGTACCACCCCTTTTGTTCCCAGGCTGCCTGCATTTGGCAGAGTCTGAGCCCAGAGGGTGGTGTCAGATGCAGGACGGTTCTATTAGGCACGGCTTGGAGTCTGAGAGATTGGATGGTGATTTGCTGTCTCTGCCGCTGAGCACAGGTAATGGTCACAGAAGAGCCAAGGAGCAGATGTGCAGGAAATGAACTTGGTACTGGGGACACTGAGAGACCTTTCAGCCTTCAAAGGCGGCTCACTCAAAATGCATCTCACTACCACAGCCTTGACCCCTCACCTTTGCTCTTGTCTCTTTAAGTTGGTTTTTCAGCATTCCTGGAACTTAGTTTCCCTACTTTTCCTTGGGGAGGAAGAATTGGTTTTCCTAGAGGAAAACTCAATTAAGTGTTTACTTGATCAACAGTGGGATAAAACTGTTTAAGCACAAGAGCACAACACAATTCATAAAGGAAAAAGAAATTACAGTTTTGCTTACACAGACATCACACACGTCAGGGCATTAAAAATAAACTACATAAATAAGAGAATGGGTTATTTAACAAATTGTGTTGCTACACATCTGGAAGAAATTAAAGCCAGATGTAAAACCTCAGCATATGCAAAAATAAATTCTTTATGGATTAAAGATCTAAATAAAAATGTTTAAAACTATTCAAAGTAAAAATATGTTTTTAAAAAATATCCTTGGCATAGAGGGGCCTTCTTAAGTAAGAAAGATATACTCAGTAGCCATAAAGAAAAAATTGTCAGATTTAACCACATGAATTTTAAAACTAAGTATGGCCAAAGGAAACATAAAAAAGATGAAATGATAGCACGAAACAATGCTGTCCAACAGAACTTTCTGTGATGATGAGAATGTTCTGCTCTGTGCTTCCCAATGTGGTAACCACTGGCTATATGTTAGCTACTGAAGATTTGAAAAGATGTTATCGTATTTATATTTACATAGCCACAGTGGTTTGGTGAGTGCCATATTGACCAGCGCTGGTCTGAGAGAAAATACCTGCAACTTATATGACAAAGTATATTGTCCCTAATAAACAAACTCCTGCAAGTTGATAAGAAACAATCAGCCAAGTTGAGAAAACATAAGTAAAAGACAAAAAAGTGATAGGGCAAAATGTGGCAAAAAGTTAAAAGTTGGTGGATCTGGGTATGGGGGTGGGGTATACTGGAGTTCTCTGTGTGGGTTTTGTACTATTTTTGCAACTGTCCTTTAAGTTTGAAATTATTTCAAAGCAAAAAAAAAATGTTTTTAAGACATAAAGAGGAAATATTTAGAATAGTGAGTGGAAATGGAAAATAAACATATGCTCAAGTTCACAAATATGAAATATCAATGTATGTACATCACATTGAAAACTTTAAGACTTCTGTAACACCCAGTGCCATCAAGGGTGTGGAGAAATGAGAAATCATATATTGCTGGTAGAAGTGTAAATTGTGATGGATTTTGTGGAAAATCATCTATTGCGATTGAAATTGTGCACACTTTTGACACAGCTAACCCACTTCTAAGAATGTATCTTATGAAAATAAAAGCAATGGTACCTAAGGATATATGTATACACCACTGTTGCTAATAGTCAAAAACTAGAAACAACCTTGGTATTTGTCAATAGGGGAACTGGGGGAGGGAATATTCCTTTTTTTCTTCTTTTCTTTTAAATGATCCCAAGATGATTCTGATGATCAGGTGTGGAACCCAGATAATCAGATGTACCATAATTAAGTTACCCGATTCTCTGTTGAATATTTAGGTTGTTTTCAGCTTTTTGCTGTTTTGAAGAATATTTTTGTAGTGCAATCTTATAGCACATTTTAAATTTGTTCCTTAGGTTTAAACTTCCCAAAATGGAATTGTTGGGTTTAAGGGCATGCACATTTTGAAAGCTTTTTATAAGTACTGCTAACTTATCCTCTTCTGACCTATTTTAGCTATATTTTGTTCTTCATTGTTGCAGCTATCTATTTCTGTGTAACCAACTATTCTAAAATTTAGTGGCTTAGAATAAGAATTATGTATTTTGTACACAAAGCTGCAATTCAGGCAGGGCTCAGTGGGAATAGCTAATCTCTACTCCAGGCAGTGTCATTTGGGACCTCGACCTAAAGCTAAAGGTTATACTTTCACCATGTCTCACCCGCATTGTTGACAGTTTGGCGTGGGTTGTCTGCTGGAACACTTGGACTGCCTCATGGGGCTGCTTGGGCTTCTTCACAGCATGGTGGCTGAGTTCCAAGAACCAGTGTACCCAGAGTGCCAGGCAGAATATGTACATGGGACCTAGTCACACAGCATCTCTACTATTGAAGTCACAAGCCCAGATTTAAGAGGAATTCACATGACGCTGTCTCTTTATGGAAGGAATGTCAGTCACAGATTAAGAAGATCATGTGGGAGGGAAGATATTCTTGTGGTCACCCTTGGAAAATACAATCTGCCATACATTAATCTTGGCAGTCAAGTTTTAAATAGTTTCTAGAACCTGAGCTCTGACATTTTTTTCCAGTTTAAAGAGGTTTGAGTTATTAAATTCTAAGCCTATGCCATAATTTCACACTCTTAATAAGAATGTTAGCAGTTTTGAGCTGGAATAGGCAATTCTCTGTTTAAGTGCTTTCCAACATTTTTTCATGTCATGGCACACATGGAAAATAACATTTGCTTGTACCCCAGGGTTAACTGGAGGGGATTTGGGGACATCTATATGGGCTAGGTGAAAAAAAGCCATTATATTTTCTTTATATAATTAGGATGAGCAAAATAACATAAAATATTAGGGAAATACTAAATATTGAATTTATAGAAACCATGTTTATATTTTCAAATATAATGAAAATCTTGAGTTGCGTCTATCTTTTTAAACATATCAGGTTTTATGCTTAAGATGGTATATATTTTAAAACTCAGTATATACCATTGACTAGAAATTTGCTCCCCCAAGTAAATGATAAAAAGTTAGGAACCTTTTTCACTATCTGTAGTTCTACTTAAAGCATCAAACAGTTCTTCCTTTTCTTTCTGTGATACTTGTAATGTTGAATTCTTTTGGATAATATGAATGGCTTTGGAATACATATTTGAATATATACATGAATTTAATATAGGATATAAGGTAAATTTTATACATCAAGTTTTTGAAAATGATCATCAAGCTCTATTTTGCAAAAGCATCTGCATTGTTAGAGCAGTTACCCTTCAGTGACCAGGGATACTTCTAAAAGGGCACATTGGCCACAAATGAGCAGAGATTCAGGGTGACTGCCTGGAGATACCTGCCCCCTCCCCCATCCAGTTACACCATGCCTACAAGAGGCAGGGCATGCTTAGCAGCTGACTGCACAAGTACATGTCCAGGTAGGAGGGCACCTCCTGGTAGCTCTCAGGGCTTGCAGCCTGGGGAGACTGGCCTGGGGGGCTCCAGCCCCCAGTCTGCCAATCCAATATCTTGTGGCCTTCAGAACACACTGGTTGGGAAGCTCTGCCTCCTTTCAATGTACAAATTATTTCCATAGCATTCACTTAACAAACAATTTTTGCAAACTTACTTGGGCCCTGGCATGAAGGTCCCTGCTGGGGATATAGGATAAGTAAAAGGTCTCCAGGTGCAGAAAGTGAAATAACTCAAACAGAAGCCTCTGGACCCCTAATTCAGAAAGCCCTGCCTAATCTGTTCTTGCAAACAGTTGCGCTTGAAAAAGCAAGCAAGCAAGAAAAAAAAGCACAGGTGCAGTCCAGCAATTGGACACTAGGGGGTAGACACTTGAAGCTTTGTGTCTGTGATGATTGTGGAGAGCAAGTTTGCTTTAGTCAAGCCTGTCATTAGATTCATCATACTGAAGGTCACAGACATTTCCTAGCAGAGGTATCTCTTGTTCTCTGGGGTCTCAGTTTGGAGGCTGTGTGCCTTTGTATAGTGGGAACATAATAGGAAAAAGTGATGCATTTTCCCCCACTGGTTTTAGATTACTTATCGGTCAATCAATCCATCCATCTATCCATCCATTCATTCTTTGATTCAGACATTCTGCGACTCATCCATCATTCATTCAAGAAACATTCACTGGAGCACCTACTATGAGTTGGGCCCTTGCGGGGTGCTGGGCAGAGAGAGATGAATGAAAGACAGCTCAAAAGCAGTCACTGACTGTGAAAGGGAGAAGCTCTGGGTCTGTGTGAACTCAGGGAGGCACCGGTTTGTGGCAGCTGAGCCAAAGGCCCCATCACGTGTGGATGTCCTGCTCTCTCCAAACCTTTCTCCACAGGTTCTACAATGGGGCATGTAGCAAGTGGTCAATAAATCTTGGTGGAATGAACTTTCGCAATGAGAATGTCCCGCCACTCTGCAGGTACCCAGGCCCTCTCCCTCCCTGCCCATTGCCAACAAACTCAACTCCAGGCCCTCTGTTTTACATTCTTGCCCCTCCCCAGTGTGGCCTCCACTGGCCTTAGCGGCCTGACCTCTCCTTACCCTGCTATGCACCCTCATCTTGGGCTGTATATGTGGTCCCTGAGCCTGAGTCTCACTTTCCTGCCCACAGGTTTTAGGAAGCTTCTGAGACAACCCAGTTTACATTAGCCTAGCTGATTAATTGAGCATTTGTGACTCATTATGGCATGAACATGAAACAGGCTTTTTTGTCACCCGCCCTCCTCCATAACTGCCCTGACCATGCTATGATGAACCCTCTCCCTCTGGATAGCAGCTCCCCTAATGAAAGCTCAGCCCACTCCCAGAGCAGTTCAGCCACTTGCAGTTACGAAGAACTCAGCCCTGCTCCTTTTAAAACAGATCTCATTTCTATTTAAAGCGCTTCTCTTTTCCCCAAGAGCAGGTGAGACTGGGAGTGCTAATGGCTTGGGTGGAGGCTGGAGGCTGAGGCCGGTTGGGATGGGGGTGGGGGCATGTCTGCTCTTACTACCCCAACCCCTTGCCATCCTGACACTTCCCCTGTGGAGTACATGTGGGAGGAGACGGGGGAGGCAGAGGTTTTCTTCATATCCTGAGAGCACTGCCAAGCCACCAGCTATGACTGTGTGGGTTCCATTTCCCATCCTCTACTGGGACTGGTGGCCAGAGGGGATGGCTTTGCCTTCCTGTCTTCCTGGCTGGGGCCCCCATCACGCCCCCTCCCTAGAGAGCCTTTCCCAGCTTTGGTAACACAGGGGTAGGTGGAAGTCTGAAGGCCAAGCAGATGTCTAATCAGAGAACCAACTCTCGTCTTCTCATTTTGACAGTAACCCCCAAATTTACAAGTTCTCTTGGGCCTTCCCTCCTTTTCCTTTGAGGAGGAGAAGCACCCCCTGTCTTCCCCCCCATGGGCAGAGGAGGATGGAATACTCTCTTTTACAAATACCCCATCCCTGAACAGGTCCTTTCCTTATTTCCTGTCTTCCCTTCTGTTCTGGGGACTGGGGGTAGTTGTGGGGCCTGTTCTCCATACTGGCATCTCTAAGTAGACCCTGTTACCTGGTGGCTGTCCCCAGCTGCTGGTGTTCTCTGAACTTCAAATATGTGGCAGTTGCCACCTTTTATTTTCAATGTTGGGATGTAGCTGCAATGTCAGAGTAACAGGAAAAATCTGTCTGGGCACCATAGTACATTGGGCCACATGCCCAAGGTTCTCAGAGGTCATCTGTAAAGGGTGAGGAAACCATCCCAGGCCCTGTGACCCCAGGCACCACGCTTTCGTTACACCACCCCATCTCCCATCTCTCTCAGGCTCAGAGAAGCTCTGGAACTTACCTACCACTGTGGCCCAGGGGCAGCTGGAACAAGGTGGGTGAGCAGGGCTTGACTGCTGGGTGTCCCCAGCAGGCTAAGAATTTGGTCCCCTTTAAAGCACTAGTCTTAAGATATTTGTTCAGAAGTGATTTAGAAGTGGAACTGTGTTTTAATGGAGGAAGGTTGGAGAAAGAGGATGGTCAGGGGCCTCAGTCTCATCTCTATTAACCAGATAGAGAAATCAGTCTCCAAATCTGCAAAGTACAGCCCTGCTGCTAAGGACCCCTGTCCTCGAGGACAATCTATTGCTATTTGAACACTCCCTGGACCCTGAGGGATCTGGGGTGAGAATGGGGTAGGCCTTAATTCTGCTGCTTCCTAGAAGATGGCAATGCATCTCAGTTCCACCCTTCATGAGGGCGCATGGAAATTCTGAAGGCTCCTGTCCCTCCGAATCTTTAGAATTTAACCTTTCTAGTTTTGGCACAGACTCTGTGTAATCTCAGGATCTCTGTTTTCCCATCTAAATAATAAGTTATTGAGCAGGGTGATTTTTGAAAACCTATGGCCAAAGTCCCAAGGTTCCCAAACCACTCCTCTGGAGAAGCCTTGACAGTCCTACCTGCAGGCCACTATCCAAGCCTCTGACCTCCAGCCCTGTAACAGCTCTGTCTTGCTGTAGAAGCTCCTGATAGGGCCAGGGGCACTCAGAATTGGGGGAGCTGCACTGGGTGCTCAGCTCAAGGACTAAGGAAATGCAGTGGCTATTTCAACACCTTGGCCTGCATTCCTCTGCCATTCTCTGTCCCCAGATAGGACCTTTGTCATTCTCTGATACCTCCCATTCTTAGTGACACCCTAAGGTACCTTTCATTGGAGAACATTTTGCAGTCCCCTTTTGTGATTAGCTGCAGCTGGGGTTGGACTTCTGCAGCCTCCCCATGGAGGCTACAGAACCTTGGGGCTCACATTATCTATTGATGTGTCTGCCCAATGGGTGTTTTGGCAGCCTCTGCCTCTCTTGACTGGCCTGGTGCCCCCTTTCCTGCCCTGCCGGGACTGCCGGCCATCCCTAGGACCTGCAGGAGTCCTGCTAGCCCTCCCTGTACTCTCCATGGAGCTGGGAAGCAAGTGCCTCCTCTTTAAAGACTTGCAGCATTGCCATGGCAGTTAGAGGTTGTTTTAACTCTAAACCTGGTGTCTTCACTAAGCAGGCCTTGGAAAATGCTCGGCTGGATTCTGCAAGCTGCATTTTTAGGCAAATCATATATCAAAGAGTCTCTCTGGGTGAGACTCCAAAGTGAAAACTATCAGCCAGAGTTCCTGGCCCTTTTCTTTTTGGGGAGGGAAATCTGGGAACATTTCTGCTCTCCCAGCATGTCTCCAAGCTCCAGCTTACCACACCGGATAAGGCAAGCATCCTATTGATGCTGCTGGCCTTGAACACTGGCCTTCCTTCTCTACCGGTTTCCTATAAATGATTGGGGTGCCCCCCACCCCATCCCACCCCACTTGAGTGGCCCTTCCCCAGCTAGGTATCAGGTACTGTGCCAGGCAGTGAGGTGGGGGCCATGATGAGGCAGGCAGGAGCCCCTCCCTCAAGGGCTCAGGGTGGTGGGAGAGCAAAGTCCTGCCCATTAGGCCAAGTATTTTAAGAAGGTTCCAGAAAAGCTCCCATTGGGATCCTCCCCTGCTCAGAATATTCCAGCAAACGCCACTGATCATGAGGCACAGTCCAAGCTCCTCAATTTGGCAGTCAAAGCTGTCAAAACATTGGATTATTTTTTCCCCATTAATTTAGTTTTTTAATTGACGTAAACATCCATACATTAAAGTGCACTAAGTGTACAACTTGATAAATTTTTGCATCTGTATAAATCTAAATTCTTACACATCTATATACCCATGCATTCCCCACCCAAATAAAGATAAACTTTGAGGGACAGAGTGAAATGGGCTCAGGGACAATTTTTATACTATATGCTGCCCCCACTCCATTGCTCTTTCATTAGGTCTAGACATGATGCAGTTAAGAACAAGAGATGCTCACAGTCAATTCTCGATTAGTTTCACTTTTATACTTTATTGCTGCTTTTCTGAAGCATCCTTTCAGCCCCTGAGAGAAGTGAGAGAGGGAGGTGATTGCAAAGTCACACAGCCAGCAGCAGGGGGTGGGGTTCTGGGCAGTGTGACCCAGCTGTTCTTCTCTTGGGCAAGTCGAGAAGTCCAGAGAGCAGGCACAGGGTGAGGCAGGCGGGGGCAAGGCTGTTCTGGTTCAGGGACTCCAGTTGATATTGGGGTGATCAGAAGCAGCTGAGTTTTATATTTCCAGGGGCAGGTGCTATCTACGTGGTGCAGAGATGCTGGAAGTTTTGTGGGAAGAGGGCAGCAACTGTAAAGGAGGCCTAACAGAGAAACTGTGAAGACACCTTAGATTCCTTGAAAATAAATGCCTACATAAGAGAGATGTGCGAAGCTGTCAGAGGAGCATATGGCTGGAGGTGGGGCAGCAGGGTTGGGGGTTTGGGACAGGAATTGCAATGCACAGCCATTAATGCTGGGTGTTTTCAGGGATGCTGGCATGGTTCCCTTCCCATCATAGGAAAAGGCAGCACACCACCTAGCCCAGTGGTGCTTTATGCCTGAAACACCACCATCTAGTAAGTTTTTGGGCATAGGGCTAATATTCCAGAATGGACAAAACCTGATTATCAGGAAAGATCAGGTCTTTGTGTCATGGAGTTGATCAGAACTTTTTCTGAGCGAAAGTTTTGGGGAAAGGAGCAAGGACAGGATAGCATCTGCATAGGGCTGGTTGAGGAAAGGAATGCTACGTCAAAGGGAAGGTTATTATTTTTTTCCTATAGTACTTATTAAAATTTTCTGACTACAAAAATAACACAGACACATTGTAGAAATATTGGAAAATGCAAAAAGACACAAAGAAGAAAATAAAAATAATCTATAAATCACCTCCTAGGAATAACTGCTATGGATCTTTTAGTGTGTATTTTGAGTCCAAATTAGACTAACTTGCATTGGAGTCTAGCTCCAATAACTACTTCTCTCCTCCCCTCCCGGAATTTTCTCCTAGAGCCCTTGGCAACCCTATTTCCAAAGTATAGTGGTCATTAATATAAATTTCTCGGACTGCACTTACTTGTAATTAACCATATGATTAGTTTGGGCTAATGAGTTGTGAACAGAATTGACATGTGTCATTCCTAGGCTGGAGCTATAAATTGCCAATGGAAGACTCTGCAGAGCTCTCTTTTTTATCTATAAGCGACAGGCAATGTTCAAGATGGTAGCTTCTATCATCATCTAGAATCTGGGTTCCGAAGGACTATGATGAGTGGAACCCCTGCTAACCTGGAGTAGATATGTAGCATGAGCAAAATTAATAATCATTTGTGTTCTTAAACAGTAGAATAACCTGGTTTACCTTGACTAAATACATATTAAACTAGTGCTTCTAATCCACACTCACCCTTCGAAAACCTGATTCAGCTGCATCAACCCAGTGGTTTTCCTTTTTCACTACTGTCCCCAGGCTGCCCCTCAGCTGCTCCCACTTCCTTGCCTCCTATGCACTGCTTAATGGATGCCTTCTAGATGTTCTACAGGCCTTTCATATGCCTCAACACATCTCAAACTCAACCCATTACCCACTCACTCATCTCTTGCCCAAATAAGCTGCATTTTCCCCAGGCTTTCCCATCTCAGTAAGTGGTACCTCTATTTCCTCAGTTGTCCACATCAAAACGTTGACCCTCATTCTTATCTTCCATCTTCCATACGTGGTCAATTACCATGCCCTATTTATACTACCTCTTTAATATCTCTTCAACTCTTCCCTTCTTTTAATACTCACAGCTGATACTTTTGGCTTAGACCTTCTTCATCTTTTACTGAAGAGGCTACAGCTTCCTTGCCTCCAGCCACGTCCTCTCCAATTCCTGTTCCATTTTGGAGACACACAGCTCTTTTTTAAGTGCTGATTTGCCAATGCCACTGACTTTCTCTGTCCCTAGAATAAAGTCCAGCTTCTTTAACATATCATCAGAAGACCTTTATGGTCTCATCTTTTCTCAAAATACCCTCATCTTTTGCTGCCCACTGTCTCCCTTTCCCTGTATGCTCTAGACAGAGATTCTGATTTAACTCATCTGCAGTAAGGCCTAACCATTGGCATTTTTTTTTCAGCCTTTCCAGGTAATCTTAATGAAAACTGTAGTTAAGAATTATGAACTGGGGGACAGATGTGACTCGGGGGGTTGGGCGTCCGTCTCCCATATGGAGGGACCTGGGTTCGA
>JAQZBX010044304.1:0-21399 GCA_029593785.1 Cabassous unicinctus
TAATTTTTTGCTGATGTCTAGGCATCTGATTATGATGCTGAGTTTACTATGGTCTTCAGTTTCTCTCTTTTGCCTAGGGATTTACTGTTAAGTAGCTGTGTAGTACCACTGTTCTTGGACTCTTGGTTCAACTTGTTCTAGTTATTTAGGATTGCCCCTGTTTAACTACTCAAACCAGGTCTAAGGAACCAGTAATGTGGTGAGTGGCTGTTTTCAAGGGCATGGGAGAAGGGGACAGTAAAGGCATCTGGCTGCCTCTTTTATTTATTTATTATTATTTTATCCCTTCTTTCTGTGCACTTTACTGGTTTGCCAGCAGATGGCAATCTTTGAGAGACCGCTTGGCTTAAACCCAGATACTAGGGGAGAATGGATTCAATATGACTCTGCCATGTGGGCAGTGCAGAAGCAATATCCTCAGGGCAGGCCTAGTCTCACAAACAAACTTTCCCAGAAATTGTTCTTCCTTGTTGGGCTGCACCCTCCCACCCTCTGCCTCCTCAACAGCTAGCCCAGGGAAGTAGAGAGGGTGTTTGAGAAGGGATATTATCTTTAGCTACCTGATGGTTTTCAGGGCAAACAATGTCATGGCCCCACCCTGTCTGGAAATGTGTGACCACTCTAATGAAACAGAAAAAGTTCACTGGCCAAAATCAGAATTTGCTGTAGTTTGTGTCCCTCCTTCTCCCCTCTCTTGGGGAATAGGACACCTGCAACCCCATCAGACAACAGCCACTACAGTACACAGCCACTGAAATCTGCAGATTGCTGTTTGCTCCAAGTGTGGGGGAAAGGGTACCAGGAGCTGCTTTACTCTTGGGATTTTTCCAGCCAGCTAAGACTCCTTTCCTTTGACCCTCTCTCTTCTTGCTGATTCCCCATACACTATTAAACAAAACAGATAAAACACTTTAATTCCAGACCAGATCCAAATGGAGAAAGAGACTCTACCTCATGACAGCTGGAGCTTCAAAGCCATGTTGAAAAGACATGGTTTCAGAGAAATGTGCAGATTTGAGTTCATCTCTGCAAACATTCTACTCAATACATAAATTTCTATTGAGTAAACTTTTATTGGGCTCCTTGAAGAACCAAGCCCGAAATGATGGCCTCCTCTTCCAATCACAACTGAATGAATTTCTGTAAGAGTGTGAGAGTCAGCATATACATTTAATAAATAACTATGGAAATCCTGTTCCATAAAGTCACAGTTTCACCTAATATAAATATTCTTCCACTGTCTGCATTCTGCAGGACACCATCCTAGTATGAAGAAATAAATATTTTTCCTTCTAGAGAGTTCATGAGTCCAAAGACCTCATGTCAATTCACTGAATAATGGATTTAGAGAACTGTTGTTTCAATTATGTACTGTTGGAAATCCAGAAAATCCCAGGGATTGTTTTGGAATTTGGGTGGAGAGAAGGATGGCTCTATCAGCACTAATTCCAGAAACACAGAGAAAGGCATGTATGGGCATGGCTCCCAATAGAATAATGTGAAATATTTATTTATGAAAGGACCTTTGATTTTCCTGCCATCCATTCATTCTCATCCTCACTCTGCTCCAAATTCTCTCTGTTAAGTTCAATTTTTACTTCTTGTCCCCTTCCTTACACTTGATATTTGCTATGACTTTGCATTCATATCCCTATGTCATTTATTATTATTTCATTGATAGCATTCTTTCTGTCTTCTTCACATTGAGAATTGTTTTATTTAAATCCAGTACTCATGGAGAAACATGCATTGTAATTATATAGCTCAAAAATTTTTCACAAAGAGAATATACTTGTATAATCAACACCATACAGTCACCCTCAATTCTGTCTTTATCTGGGCATGTTCCTCACTTGTGTAATACCACTGTCCTGACTTTAACCTTATAGATTATACTTGTGGGTCATGTATTTTATAGTTGTCAATCATATAATCCATACTTTTTTGCATCTGGCTATTTCACTAATTTCTTCTTTAGTGTTTTATGTGGTTGTAAATTAACCATGTTTATAGGTGTATCATATTCCATTGTGTGACTATGTTTCACTTTATGTATTGCATTTTAGAGTGGATAGGAATTTGTGTAGTTTCTATTTGGGGCTAGTGCCAAATGATGCAGTGAGCTTCTCTGTATATGTGTGTGATGAACATGTGTGTATGTAGAGATGGAAAGGGGAGCTGATCAATGCTGGCAAAATAAAGCAAATGTTATGAGCCTTGGCAGTTTTAGTTGATGGTGAGGAGAATCCTTGGTGTTGAATTTGTGAATGAGCAAAGTACACAATAGGAGTTGATAGAGAATGGATTGCTTTAAAAGCAGAAACCCCATCTAGAAAATCCAGCTTGAAACGTATAGAAATTTTCATAGTGGGTATATCCTTTCTTTGCATTTCTCCATCTTCTGGGATTTTTACCTCACCTATGACTTATCTTCTTCAGCAAATTTATATCAGCCTTTCTGAACTTTTCTTGCATTACTGACCCCTAAATTGGGTTCTTAGACATTGCACAATAAAACAATAAAATGTTAAGAACATATATAAATTTTATGTTTATTGTTCAGTCTCTAAATATATAGAAAAATGAAAAATTAACTATATTGAGCAACAGTCAATACGTTGAAGAATAAAGGAGACAATCCCTATATGGCAGTCACTTAAGACCATGGTGCATAAAATATTCTAAATATATTTCTTCTATTAGTAGACATTTTATAAATGAATCTTAGTCATATAAAAAACGTAACATTCTTAACTGTTTTTGCAAGGATTTTCAAAGGACTATAGCAGCTGTGATTTTACTACTAATGAACACAGTTCTTCATTTTCTTGAAACAGAGAATAGAAATTATCCAAAGATATCAACAAGACTGTGTTCTCCTTCTCTGTCAGTGCTCTGGAGATATAAAGGACCTAATCTACATGAGTCTTTGGAGTTAAACTTTTGGGAAAACATTAAGACAATGGATGGGAAAAGGTCTAGAATGTTAGATCTATGGAAGACTGATGAGTTGATGGAGAAGGAATAATAAAACTGAATCCATCTAATTTATTGCTTGTTCCCTTGGGAATAGAATATGAATGAGAAAAACATTCCTGTCTGTCCAGAGCCCTGTCCCATAATTAAACCGTGGCACAGTGGTTGGAGTAACAAGAGCCAACTGTGCTAATGAGCATTGAAAAGAAAGCTATTATTTCCTCTCTGCTGCCATCCTCAATTTGCATAATATTGGTCTGGACAGACGATGGGGGTTTCATTTGGAATCCAAGTCTGGCTGGTGGACCAATGCCTGACTCCATCCTATTGTCTTGTCTGGGATGGAAGGGTCAGTCTCAATAATCAACCTCCTTGAAACAAGGTCACACTTCCACAGGGAGATCTTCCTATCAGAGATACCATCTAGGTGGGTCAGAGAGCCCAGTAGATGCTGAAGGAAAGGGTGAGGCTGATCAAAAGACAAGAATTTTACTTGTGGTCATCTCAGAGCCAATTCAGCCTATCCCTGAGCTGAGAGATCACAGCACTTGTTTTACTCTTTGCTTAAAGAATTCATTTATTCATGATTTTAAAAAGGATGTATCCATTGGAATCATAAATGCAGGGTTATTATTGACAGTCAATTGATAAGAATGGAAAAACAATTGGAAGATGAGATGAGAGGGGCAAAGGGGTACCAGGAAAAGCAGCATATCTGATCAAGTAGCTTTGCTGATTTGGGGAGTCAGAGAAAATGGGGTGCTAAAAGTGGAGGGATGTGCAGTAAACTGAAGGCTTTTTTGAACAAGGAGGAGAAAAGAAGTAGAGGGAGGAGGAGGAGAAGAGGATGAGAAGAAGGAGAAGGAGAAGGAGAGGGAGAAGGAGGAGAAGGAGGGGAGGCATATTTGAGCAGGTTTCCCTTTTGATTGGAAAGATCCATTCCAATGGAGGTAGATTTTACCTTACAAAAACAGTTCATGAAACAAGGTTCTCACATTAGGAAGACACATGAAAAAGAAAATTTTATTTAATAGATGGAAACGAGTATAATAAAACCATACTTGACTATCATTCCTTTACTGGTGAAGTTAAATTAATGTTGGTTTATTAGCCATTAACTTTCTCCATTGTGAATTGTTTTTTCAAATCTATGCTTTCTCATACTGGGATCATAAACTTTTTTGAAAAAAAAAAGTTTCTTTATTTCCATTTTAATCATTTGTGCAAAGACACTATCACAATAGATAATGGGAACATATTTTTAAGTTTAAAATTTATTTTCTGCTTTGAAATGTACAGGACATTGTTCTTCATATATTACTCTATTAAATATTCAACAAAATAGTGAACAACAAATTTATTCCCCTACTTTTCATTGAAGTCATATAGGATAATTAGAATTAGCTTTTAGAATCTGGGTAACATTTATAGTGAGCTGGAAATTTAATCACAGAGTGATACACGTTAAAATGTCATAAAAAAGTATGAAAAGTTTTAAAAAGGACAAATTTAGGACAATTTTAAATTCTGAGGCACAGGAAAGCCCTCTTGGGTATCCTTCCAAGTTATAAGGCTCATTCCTTCAGATTCAGAATGAAAATATTAGGAATCATAGACCACAATGGACACTGGTGAAATGAACCATGGTAGCTGCATTAGCTTAGCAATAAAGGGTTTTCTACATTTTTAGGGAAGAAGCCAATGGAAGAAAGGCCAGTTAGCCATTTTAAACTCATATCCATGGCAGATCAAATGATGCTGACACAAGTATTATCCCATTGCTAACTTCCCAAGGCTTAGCTCTTGAACTGCTCATACTGCTATAATTCCTTATTTTTTTAAAATACATTTAAAAAAATTTTTTTAAAAAGATACTTAGATTACATAAATGATACAGAAAAATATAGGGATTCCCATATGCCCCACCTCCCACACCTCCTACAAAATCCCACATAAACATCCTTCATCAGTGTGGCACATCACCTGCAATGGATAAACACATCCTGGGGCTTTGCCATTAAGAATGGACCATAGTTCACATTGCAGACCACACTCTCTCCCACGCAGTTCTGCATGTTATATGATAATATTAAATGGCCTATATCTGTCATTGCAAATTCACTCAGGACAATTCCCAAGTCCTGAAAAAGCCCCTGTATTACAAATGTTTTTCCATCTCCCTGCCCTTAGAGTGTCCAGTGGCCACATTAATGTTGTAATGTCTTCCATTGCTTGAATCACAATATGTCTATAATAGAATACCAGTAAGTCCACTCTAGTCCATAGCACTTCCCCCAATCCTGAAGAGTCTGCGATGGTGATGTCCACTCCAACTCCAATTGAGAAGGGACTTTTATCCCATGGATAAGATGAATGGGATTATCCTGTCTGTAGCAGCACTCTCCATTCCCTGGGATGGCCGTTGTCCATCATCATCTCCCTACCAGGTGTCCTGGATGAGTCCATTGACCTGTAGAGTAGGAGTTACAGCTCCACTGAGATACTATGTCCAGCTGGCACATGGACAGCCCAAAAACTCCAGTCTCTGAATGTACACCTACAAACTCCTGCATCATGTATAGGTTTGAATAGAAGGGACAGATGAACCATGTGCAGGGAAGACATATTTGAGTCCAACTCTGTCACTCTCAGGAGCACAAATTCCAAAGTAGGGCCTACTGGCAAGGCACCAAACTCCAGAGCTATCTGCCCTGACAAAGGACCTGGGTGTCTCCAGAGCCCTCAGGAGCTCCTCTATTTGGGGTGATATCCACTTTAGAAGTCTATGAGTTCCTACTGATATGTGCATAAGCATAACCTCTGGGATGACCTCCCGACTCACTTTGAAGTTTCTTAGCCATATGAACTCATTGGTCTTTACCATTCCCCCCCCTTTTTTGAGATATTTTTCCAGTCACATTGCTGGTTGGCACTTGATAGTAATCCCTCGGTGCCAGGGAGTCTCATCCCTGAGAGTCATGTCCCATGCTGGGAGGAAGGTAATGCATTCATATGCTGAGTTTGACTTAGAGAGAGGCCACATTTGAGTAACAAGGAGGCTCTCAAGAGGCAACTCTAAGGCACCCCATAGCAATAGGCTAAGTTTCAATTTCAAGAGGAAAGAATCATAAAGCTAGTCATCAATAACATGATGGCCATCCCAGGGAATGGCCATCAGTGGATCATCCTCCTTTGTCAGACATTGCCCCTGCACTTGGGAGACTGTTGCTGCTCCCTTAGCGAATGTGGCAGAGCTCTCCAGGATGGGAATTCAATATTCTCTCATTTATTGTGTGATTCTCCACCCTCTGTGATAATGCCCTATGAACATTTGAACAATTTTTTATACCTTATATGTATGTTCATGTGAACATCCTCCCATGCACCCCCCATCCCTGACATCCCCCACCAACAATCCTCTTCCACTCCAGTTGTAACCCTTCTGTGATCCAAACTTCTTTAAAGATGAATCCAATACAATATGAGATGGGGAAGATGCCACAGTACAGACTGGACACCAGATATTGCAGTGATAAAAGGCAAAATGTCAAAAAAAAAATTTTAATTTTTTAAATGTTTTTCATTTTTAAGTATCCCAATTTTTAAATTTAAATTTATTTTTAGTTTTTCCTTTAGTTTTCATGTATTTTATCTCTTACATTTAAACTTATCATTATTATTTCATTTTCCTATTAATTGTATTTGGTTATTTTATTTACTTCTGTTTTTACATCACCAGTTCTAGGAACAAAGCTCTCAGAGGAATGGTAATATAGACTGGGAAAGCAAGAATGTGGGTATAGCAAAGGGGCTTTGTTGCTAATATGCTTATCTCAAAGGCTGTATTTTTTTTTAATATTTTTTTAATATTTTAAAAGATGCTTAGACTACATAAATGTTACACAAAAATTACAGGGATTCCCATGTTCCCCACATCCCACACCTCACACATAAATATCTTTCATTAGTGTGGCACATCACCTGCAATGGATATACACATCCTGGGGCTTTGCCACTAAGCATGGTCCATAGTTCACATTGTAGACCACACTCTCTCCCACATAGTTCTCCATGGTATATGCTGATGTAAAATGGCCTATATCTGTCATTCTAATGTCACTCAGGATAATTCCCAAGTCCCAAAAAATCCCCTGTATTACAACGGCTTTTCCCTCTCCCTTCCCTTAAAGCAACCAGTGGCCACTGGCTCCACATCAAAGTGGTAATTTCTTCCATTTCTTGAATCACAATATATCTACAACAGAATACCAGTAAGTCCACTCTAGTCCATAGCTCTTCCCCAATCCTGAGAAGTCTGGGTTGGTGATGTCCACACCACCTCCAAATGAGAGGGGGCTTATATCCCATGAATAGGAAGAATGAGATTAACCTGCCTGCATCTGCAGACTCTATCCATTCCCTGGAATGGCCATTGTCCATCATCATCTCCTCGCCAGGTGTCATCGTGAGTCCATTGAGCTCTAGAGTAGGAGTTGCAGCTCCACTGAGATTCCAGGCACAGCTGGCAAAAGCGTGGGCCAAAGGTTCCATGCTCTGGAAGTATACCTACAAACTACAGCACCACATATAGGTTTCAATGGAAGAGACTGATGGACCATGTGCAGGAGGGACTTATTTTAGTCCAACTCTGTCACTCTCAGTAGCACAGATTCCAAAGTATAGCCCACTGTTAAGGCATCAATCTCTAGAGCTATCCCCTCTTATATAAGACTTGGTTGTCTCCAGAGCCCTCAGGAGCCCCTCCATTTGGGGTGACTTTCACTTTGGTGTTCTATGAGATCCTACTAAGGTATGCATAAGCATTACCTCTGGGATGAACTCCCCACTCTCTTAGAAGTCTCTTAGCCATATGAATTCATTTGTCTTTACCTTTTCCCCCTTTTATTCAAGGTCTTTTTCCAGTCATATTGCCAGTTGGCACTTGGTATTAATCCCTCATTGCCAGGGAGGCCCATCCCCAGGAGTCACGTCCCATGATGAGGGGAAGGTAATGCATTCACATGCTGAGTTTGGCTTAGAGAAAGGGCACATTTGAGCAACAAGGAGGCTCTTGGGTGGCAATCCTTAGGCACCCCATAACAATAGGCTAAGTTTCAATTACAAGAGCAAAGACTCCTAAAGCTAGTCAGCAATAACATGAACTCATGAGTGGACCATTCTCCTTAGCCAGACACTGCCCCTGCACTTGGGGGACTGTTGTTGCTCCCTTGGAGAATGTGGCAGAGCTGTCTAGGCTAGGAATTCAGTATTCTCTCATTTATTGAAAGATTCTCCACCCACTGTGACCATGCCCCACCCCTTGATCATTTGAACAATTTTATATATCTTTCATGTATATTCAGATGAACTTCCTCAATGAAACCCCCATCCCTGACACCCCACACCAATGGTCCTCTCCCACCCCCATTGTAACCCTTCTGTGATCCATATCTTCCTTAAAGATGAAGCCCATATAATAGCCAAATAGAATACATAGGAAAATGAAATAATAATGGTAAGTTTAAATGTAAGAGATAAAATATATGGAAACTTTAAAAAAACACTAAAAAAACAAAATTAAAGGATTGGGATATTCAAAAAATGGGAAAAAACAAAAAATTTTTAAAAAATTTTAAACATTTTTCCTTTAATCACTGCATTATTGGGTGTCCAGTCTGTTCCATGGTACCTTCTCCCTCTCACTTCCCAGTGTCTCCCAAATTTTCATTTAATTTTCAAAGAAGTTTTAAGTCACAACAAAGTCACACACAGAGTACTAGAGACTCTCATATATCCAACCTCCTCCCCTTTTCCTCACCCCATTTTAAAACTTTTTTCTATGTGGATGGTAGCATTGTTATAACTGTTATACAGATAGTGAAACATAACTACTAAACATTGTCAATGGTTTACAGTATAGTTTACATTTTAGACTGTACAATTTAATAATTTTTGATGGTATTTACCATGTCTTGTGTCCTTCATTGTAAGGTAAGTGAAAACATTTCCCTTGACCACTAAATACCCCCTGTTTGATCTATTCTGTTCCTACCTCCCCAACCCTCTTGAGAGGACTCCCACTCCCCCTGTTTTCACTCGTTGGATGACAAGGTTCATACTTCCATGCAACAAGAGGTCTTGACACACTAATTGTCTTCCCCTATTAGGATCCACCCTTGCTCACAAGAGATGACCACCTGCCTGTTTCTGGGTGAATCAGTCCTCCCAAAGATGGGGTCCATCTCCTTCCCACTCACCGTGTGGGTCTCCACCCACTGACACAACACATTATGACAGGATGAACACTCACACACTCCCCAGAAGCCTACTCCAGATGCACCCCGCCCTGAATGCCCCCCAATGAACACCCTATTCCAGACTGTATCTTAAAATATGCAAAATAGTTGTTTTATAGAATACTGAAACATTTTTATGTCACTTAAATGTTAATCATAGTATCTGAAACAATTGTTTGTAAAATTAGTAAGGTATTAGTTATCTATTAATCTAATATTTTAATTCTATTTGTTGTAAAGCAAATAGATTTGTATTTTTACTTATTAGCTTATTATATATTCTTTTTAAAAGTAAAATATGTGGGACTTGGCATCGGATGGACAGGCAGGGCTCAGTGTTATCTCCAAAACAATAGAGAAAGAGCTAAAATGTGTCTGAGGGACCTGCATTGGGTTTCAGCAGGCCAGGACAGTGCTTTACAATTCCAAGGAGGATTAGGGACAGAAAGGTAAAGAACCTAAAAGAAGAAACTTGAGTTACCAAGCCCACATGGTGGCCTGGACAGGCTCCCCTCCCCCTCCTCCAAGATATTAAGCTGGAGAAAATCCTCTGGCTCACTTCAGCTAAGAGGGGAAAAGCCTTCTTCCTTCCTGTCAGCTGTTTCAAGGGAAAAGGGAGGTGGTAGTCAGGGGGCTTTTCTTCAGGGAATTCAGCCAGCAGAGCCAACTTTGAATCTCCACTCTTGAGATTCAACACAGGAACACAGCAAAGCTGAGACTGAAACATCACCATTGAAAGATGCAC
The DNA here is from genome assembly GCA_029593785.1 of Cabassous unicinctus. Lineage (NCBI taxonomy): Eukaryota > Metazoa > Chordata > Mammalia > Cingulata > Chlamyphoridae > Cabassous > Cabassous unicinctus. Next base: position 10,018 of record JAQZBX010044304.1, read on the forward strand.
TGATGACCTCCATCTGTTTGTCAGTCTGGAAATTGCATGGACAAAAAGTGTTTTTGTTTCTCTCTGTATCTTAACCCCTGGAGAAAATCTGTGCCCAATAGTGAGTCCCTGGTCCAATTTTGATAACTTAAAATGGACACTTTTAAAGACTTAGAATAAGTTGAACCAAATATCAAAGAAGAACTGTGAAAAAAAAAACAATAGGTAAGAAAGAGAAATTGGCCATCATAATAACTCTACCAACGTATTCAGATGCCTAGACATCAGTGTTTCACAACTCCCAGGAGATTGAAGGACAGAGAAATATGGAATGTAAAACAACAAACTGTGAGTTACTAAAACTCCCAGCTGCCAGGAAGTGTTCTCCTACCCCAGCCCTGAGATATTAAGTGGCGGTAAAACCTCTGGCTCATTGCAGCTCACTGAGAGGGTAGCAGATGTCTCTCCCCCTGTCAGCTGCTACAAAGTAAAAGGGAGGGGAAGCCAGGGTGCTTACTTCTGTGAATTTAGCCAGTGAAGCCTGCTTTGAATCTCATGTCTAGCCATACCAAAAAAAAGGAAAACAGAGAGATACACCTCTATGGAAAGGTGTGCCAATGAATGCCATCTGCTGGCCGGTGTGGAAATTGCATGAACAAAAACTGCTTTTGGGGCTCTCTTTACACACCATTAGGAGAAAATCTGTGCCCCTTTAGTGAGTCCCTGGCATGATTTTGAAAAATTAACCTGGGCAATTTTAAGGATTTAGGGTAAGTAGAAACAGATATCAAAAAAGAACTGTGAAAAGTAATAACAATAGGTAGAAGAGAGATACTGTTCATCAGAGTAAATTCACCAACATACTCTGATGCCTAGATATCAGCAAAAAAATAAGCCACACTAGGAAACAGGAGGGTATATATCAGCCAATGGAACAAACCAAATATACTGAAAAGATTCAGGATTTAAGACAATCAGTGATAATAAAACAACTCTCCTAAATCAATATAAAGAATTGAGAGAAAATATAACTAAAATTATGAAGAATATAAAGAAGACACTGGGTGAGAAGAACAATTTGGAGGTCTGCAAAAAAAAAACAATAACATGTCTTATGGTAATGAAAGACATGATGGATGAGATTAAAAATACTTTAGAGGCACATAAGAGCAGATTTGAATTGCTTGAAGAATTAGTGATTTTAAAGACAGAACATCTGAATGGGAAGACAGGAGAACAGAAAGAGAAGAGAATGGAAAAAATGGAACAGGGTCTCAGGGAATTGAATGACAATGTGAAAAAGAAAAACATACACATTATTGGTGAAGAAAATGGAAAAGGAGCAGAAAGAATATTTGAGGAAATAATGAATGAAAACTTCCTTACCCTTATGAAAGACATAAATATCAATATCAAAGAAGGACAATGAACCCAAACAGAATAAATATGAATAGAACTACACCAAGACACCTATTATTCCTGATGAAAAATATCAGGGATAAAGAGAAGCTTCTCAAAGCAGCAAGGGAATAGCAAAGCATCACATACAAGGGAAATTCGCTAAGATTAAGTGTCAATCTCTCATAAGAAACCATGGAGAAGAAAGTGGTATGATGTATTTAAGGTACTGAAAGAGAAAAAATGCCAGGCAAGAATTCTGTATCTGGAAAAGCTGCCCTTCAAAAAGGAAAGGTAGTTCAAAGTTTTCACAGATAAACAAAAACTTATAGAAAATGTTACCAAAAGACCAGAATTACAAGAGATACTAAAAGGAGTGCTGCAGCATGAAAGGAAAAACAAGGGCAAAAGACTTGGAGAAGAGTGTAGAAATGAAGACTATGATGGGCCCATGATATAGATGACTGTACTTATGAAACTTTACTTTTGAAATTGAAACTTAGCCTAGTATTACAGGGTGCCTAAGAGTTACCTCCTGAGAGACCATTGTTGCTCAAATGTGGCCTCTCTCTAAGCTGAACTCAGCATATAAATGCATTAGCTTCCCCCACCATGAAACATGACTCACAGGGATGAGCCTCCCTGACAAAGAGGGATTACTACCAAGCACCAAATAGCAATATGAATGGAAAAAGACCTTGACCAAAAGGTGGAAAAGGTAAAGACAAATGAGTTTATATGGCTAAGAGACTTCAAAGCAAGTCAGGAGGTCTTATGCATATCTCAGCAGGATCTCATTGACTGCCAAAGTAAATATTGCCACAAATAGCAGAGACATCCAGACACTATAGCCAGGGAAGACAGCTTAAGAGTTTAGTGCCCTGCCAGTGGACCCTACTTGGGAATTTATGCTCCCCAGGGTGACAGAGTTTGACTCAGTTGTGGTTTCCATGCACATGGCTCTTCGGCCCCTGCTATTTGAACCTATAGGTAGTGCTATAGTTGATAGGTGTTTATCAAAGAGACTTAAATCTTTGGCTGTTCATGTTACAGCTGGACCCAGAATCTCAAGAGAGTTGCAATACCTTGTCTATCAATCATTGGACTCACCCAGGACAACTAATAAGATGATAATGGGCAGCAACCACCCCAAGGAATAGAGAAAGTCTGCAACTGCAAGGGAGATAGTCCCATGCATCTGCCCCATGGGATCTAAGCCCACTTTCAATTGGAGGCAGAGTCGACATCACCATCCGAGAATCCTCAGGTTTGGGGAATGAATGATGGACTACAGTAGACTTTCTGGTATTCTAGTATAGACTTATTGTGATTGGAGTAATGGAAGAACTTTTATCACTAATGTGGAGGCAGTGGCCACTGGAGGCTCTGAGCAGAGGGAGAGGGAAAAACAAGTATAATTGGGAGCATTTTCAGGACTTAGGAATTGCCTTGAGTGGCATTGCAATGACAGATACAAGCCATTATATATCTTGTCATAACCTATAAAATTGTGCATAAGAGAGTATACACTGCAATGTAAACTATAATCTTCACTTAATGAAAATGCTCCAAAATGTGTTCATCAATTGTAACAAATGTACCCTACTAATGAAGGATGTTGTTAATGTGGGAAAATGTGGGAGGGGTTGGAAGCAGGGCTTATGGGAATCCCTCATATTTTTAATGTAACATTTGTATAATTTAAGTATCTTTAAAAATATAAAAAAGTTTATTTAAAAAAATGAAGAAGTTCAAAGTCCTCACAAAAAAACTGATAGAATATGTTACCAAAGCACCAGAATTACAGGAGAAACTAAAGGGTATACTGCAGCCTGAAAGGGAAAAAACAAGGACTAGAGACTTGGAGAAGAGAATAGAAATGAGGATTATTAGAAAGGGTAAATTAAAGGGCAAAAAGATGGATAAAAATATGATATAACAACAGAAAGCAAAAGGTCAAAATGGATGAAGTAAATAATGACTTTACTGTAATAACATTTAATGTTAATGGCTTGGACTCTCCAATCAAAAACATAGACCGAGAAAACAGATTAAAAAATACATGAGCCATCTATATGTTTTCTGCAAAAGTATTCTTCAGTTGTAAGGATGGAACCACATTAAAAGTAAAACATTAGAAAAAGACACTCCAAGCAAATACTACCTTAAAAAGAGCTGGAATAGCGATACTAATGTCAGAAAAAATAAATTTCAAATACAAAACTGTTATAAGGTTTGAAGAAGGTCATTTGTATTAGTAAAATGGGCAATTCAACAAGAAGAAATAACTATACTAAATATTTAAGCACCTAACTGAGTGCCCAAGATGCATGAGGCAAACACTGGCAAAGAGGAAGGGAGAAATAGATGTCTCTACAATAATAGCTGGACACTTCAATATGCCACACTCAGTATTGGACAGAACATCTGGAGAGAGGATAAAAAAAGAAAAGTAGAGTTTGATTAATATGATAAATGAAATAGATCTAACAGAATTCTATAAAGCATTGCACCCGACAGCAGCAGGATATACATATTTTTGAGTGTTCATTGGTTCTTCACCAAGATAGACCACAGGTTGTGTCACAAGACAAATCTCAAAAATTTTAAAATATTGAAATTATACAAAACATTTTCTCTGATCATAATGGAATGAAACTAGAAATAAATACTGGATGGAGAAAAGGAAAACTCATAAATATATGGGGATTAAACAACACACTCTTAAATAATGAGTAGATCAAAGAAGAAACTGTAAGAGAATTCAGCAACTATCTGAAGATGACTGAAAATGGGAACACATGTCAAAACCTATGAGACAGTGCAAAGGCAGTGCCGAGAGGGAAACTTCTAGCCCTCAATGCTTACATTAAAAAGTACAAAATACCTTAAATTGAAGACTGAACTCCAAACCTGGAAGAACCAGAAAAAGAACAGCAATCTAATCCCAAGCCAAGCGAAAGAAAAGATATAGTAGTGATCAGAGCATAAATAAATAAAATTGAGAATAAAAAACAATAGAATCAACAAAACCAAAAATTGATTCTTTGAGATCAACAAAATTGACAAGTCCTTAGCTAGACTGACAAAGAATCAAAGAGAGAAGACATAAATACATAAAATCAGAAATGAGAGGTGGACATTTCCACTAACCCCATAGAAATAAGCGATAATAAAAGGTTGCTATGAAAAACAGAATGCTAAAAAATTAGAAAATGTAGATGAGATGGACAAATTCCTAGAAACACATGAACCACTTGTACTGACCCTAGAAGAAATAGAAGACCTCAACAAACCTATCACAAGTGAAGAGATTGAAACAGTCATCAAATGCCTCCCAAAGATGAAAAGCTCAGGACCAATGTCTTCACAGGTGAATTTTGCCAAACATTCAAAGATGACCTAATACCCATCTTGCTCAAGCTCTTCTAAAAAGTTGAACAGGAAAGAATGCTACCAAACTCATTCTATGAAGCCAACATTAATCTAATACCAAAACCAGATAAAGATAATATTTAAAAAATTACAGATCAATACCTCTAATGAATATAGAAGCAAAAATCCTGAACAAAATACTTGCAAACAGAATACAAAAGCACATTAAAAGACTTATACAACATGATCAAATGGGTGTTATCCCAGGAATGAAAGGGTGATTCAACACAAGAAACTCAATTACAGTAGTAAACCACATTGATAAATTGAAGAAAAATCACATGACCCTCTTGATTGATGCAGAAAAGGTATTTGACAAAACACAGCACCCTTTTTTTATTTAAAAAAAATTCCAAAAGATAGGAATAGAAGGAAGTTTTCTCAATTTGGTAAAGTGCATATATGGAAAACATACAGCTAGCATTGTATTCAACTGTGAAAGACTGAAAACTTTCCCTCTCAAATCAGGAACAAGGAACAAAACAAAAATGCCTGCTGTTACAACTATTTTTCAATATTGTGCCAGAAGTTCTAGCTAGAGCAATTAGGCTAGGCAGAAAAATAAAATGAAACCAAATAGGAAAAGAAAAAGTAAAACTTTCACTATTCACTTATGACATGATCTTATATCTAGAAAATCCTGATAATCTACATAAAAAGCTACTAGAGTTAATAGCTGAGGTCAGCAAAGTGACAGGATACAAGATTAATATGCAAAGGTCAGTAGCATTTCTATACACTATGTATGTGCAATCTGAGGAGAAAATTAGAAAAAAAAAATCCATTTTTAATAGTGACCAAAAACAATCAAATACTTAGGAATAAACTTAAACAAAGACCTAAAGGGCCTGTTTTCAGAAAACTACAAAACATTGCTTAAAGAACTGAAGCAGACTTAGATATATGGAAAGACACTCCATGTTCAAGGCCTGGAGGACTAAATGTCATTAAGATGTTAATTCTTCCTAAACTGATTTACAGATTCAACGCAATCCCAATAAAAATCCCAACAGCATTTTTTGCAGAAATTGAAATGCCAATAATCAAATTTATTTGGAAGGGTAAGGGGCCCAAAATAGCCAAAAATATCTTAAAAAAGAAAAACAAAGTTGGAGGACTCTCACATGCTGATTTCAAAGCATATTATATAGCTGCAGTGGTAAAAACAGGATGGTATTGGCATAAGGGCAGACAGATTGACCAATGGAGTGAAATCAAGAACTCAGAAATTGACCCTCACATCTACATCCAAGTGATTTTTGACAAGGCTCTTAAGCCCATACAGCTGGGCCAGAACAGTCTGTTCAACAAATGGTGTTGGGAGAACTGGATAGCCATATCCAAAAGAAAGAAAAAAAGACCCCTATCTCATACTTTATACAAAAATGAACTCAAAATGGATCTAGGATGTAAATATAAAAAGATTCATGAAACTCCTAGGAAAAAATGGAAGAAAACATCTTCAAAATCTTATTGTAGGCAGTAGTTTCCTAAACCTTGGACCCAAAACATGAGCAACAAAAGAAAAAATAGAAAAATGGGACCTCCTCAAAATTAAACACTTTTGCATCTCAAAGGACTTTGTCAGAAAAAGGCTGAAAAGGCAGTTAACTCAATGAGAGAAAATATTTGGCAATCACATATCTGATAAGGGTTTAATATCCACAATATATAAGGCGATCATACATTTAAAAATTAAAAAGACACACTACCTGATTAAAAAATTGGCAAAAGGCTTGAAAAGTTAATTGTCCAAAGAAGAAATACAAATGATGAAACAGCACATGAAAAGAAAGATGTTCAACATCACTAGCGATTTGGAAAATGCAAATCAAAACCATGAGTTATCATTTCACACCTATTATACTGGTTGCTATTAAAAAGATGGAAAACTATAAATACTGGAGAGAATTGGAGAGATAGGAATATTTATTCACTGTTGGTGGGAATGTAGAATGGTACAGTCACCATTGCTAGGTATATACCCAGAACTGAGAGAAGTGACATGAGTAGACATTTGCACACCCATGTTCATAGCACTTTTATTCGCATTAGCCAAAAGTTGGAAACAACTCAGGTGCCCATTAATTGATGAATGGTTGAACCAATTGTGGTGGATACGCACAATGGAATACTATGCAGTGGTAAGAAGAAATGAAGATGGGAAGCATATGCCAACATGAATGAGTCTGGAAGACATTATGTTGAGTGAAGCAAGCCAGACAAATACAAAAGGACAAACACTGTATGATTGAGCTATTATGAACTAAATATATTGTGCAAACTCATGGATTTAAAACTTGCAATAAAGATCACCCGAAAATAGAAGGAGAGCAGGGAATGTAAAGCTGAGTGTTATTCTGTGCAGAATTGGTTAAAAGGTTGTTTGTAAATCTATGGAAATGAATAGAAGTGGAGAAAAGCATATCATGGTGTTTGTAACTAGAGAGCTATTATATGGGATGACAGTGGTTGAAAGGAAAAGTCTAAGGTCATGTATTTTGCTAGTAGAAATCCTAAAAACTGTAACATGAGATTGTATAAGATAGTAAAGCCTCATGTAAAGCATAAATATGGATGATATTTCATATATAAGACTTTTACAAAATATAAATATGAATATGCTAGAGAAGAGGAAACAGAATAGCAGCTGTGTATGACCAGGAAAGAATAGAGAGATTAAGAGTTGATGAGTTTGGTTTGGTTGTTTGGTTTTTCTTTATAATTATAATTGTTATTATTATTGGAATAATGAAAGGGCTCTAAGAATGATTGAAGTGATGAATGCACAAATATGTGATTCCACCAAATACCATTGATTGTATGCTTTCGATGGATTTATGCTTTATTAATATGTATCAATAAAATTGATTTGTTTTTAAAAAATGGTATGTAGTGATCTAGAATCCCAGGACAAACCACTATTAGAACTGAAAGCATCTAAAAAAAAAAAGTAAAGTATATGTGCAGGAGAGTCTAAGTAGTTAGTATTGGTATATTTCTAAAACCACACAAATTGTTTAATAAATGTATCCTGAGAGTGTGCTAGAGTTAGGGTTAACTATCTATTTCTAGATTATCTGGTCATTTCATCGGGATTGTTATCATTTTTATTCTTCATTTTGATTGCACTGTTTCAAACTCCTATAGATTTATTGTTACCAACTTTGTTATTTCTCAGTTATTTCTTTGATATCTGTATAGATTCATCCAGGTGGAATATGTGAGTGTTCATATATTTTCCTTGGTCATATCTATCACTCTTACATATTGTGTTTCTCCCACTGGTTTTAAAACTTTGAAAATTCTGGTTACTTCAATTATTTATAAATCACCTTCTATTCATATTCATATTTTGTCTCCACATGTCTGTGTTCTTATTGTAAGTTCCTGATATTTTTTTGTAAGATCTATTTCTAAATTTGCATTCCTATATCCTATCATTTGGAAGACATTCTTCTTTACCAACTGACCACAGGTCAACTGTATCCTTTTCATAATCTAGAAGGGTTCCCAGCATCAGAAATCGGACCATGCTATTGGGGACTGAGTGGTGAGGAAAGAATAACACAACTGAGAAGAAGAAGAAAATGCAGCCTCATCCCTTCACCAGTGATAACCATAACTTACTAACAGGAGACAGAAATAACAAGAGTTTTCACTTATTAAGTGTGTTCACCATCTTAGGGGATGAATGCCATAATTACTATTATATGTGAAAATGTATAAAGATTAAGAATGATTTGCTTTTTAACAACTTCCAATAGCTAACATGTTGTAGATATTAGATTCAAAACTACATTTCCCTGATTCCAAAATTTTCCATTTAATATCATTAAAACAAGTTTAATCACACAACAAAAAATGCCAATAATTTTAAAATATTTTCTTTGTGAAATATTCGTGTTTCCTCTTTCCTCATTTTACTCTTAGGATGTTCAATGCGTAAGGTGTTTTTACACTGTATAAAGATATCACTGCTATTGTCTTTAAGATAACTTGTGTTTTGCTATGTCATTCTTTTTTTCTGGATATTGAGAGGATATAACTGAAGTTCGAGTTCCTCCAGAACCAAAGAAAGTTTTGTGTCTCCAGGATAAAAAAGCTTAAGTCTTTTATTTTCCTTTATGTATATTTCATCCCATTCTCACTGTTTATTGAGAAGATTTTTATGTATATTTAAATATAAGGCAGGAAAATCCATAACAAAATTGAGTCCTGCATTTACATGCCCAAGGAAAACTTCCAAGCTGGAATTTTTGAGTATCACTTCTAAATATGTTGGGAATAAAAAATGTGATATTACCACCTTGCGTTGAATACACTCCTAAACTTGTCACTCATTCTGGGGGTAGAAGAGCATGATATTAACACAGTCCCAGGAAGCCATTGTGTTGTGTATGATGAGGGTTTCTGTGTATGTCTGTCTCTGTGTGACAGAGAGAGAGGGAGAGAGAGGAAGAAAGAGGAAAAGAGAGAGAGAGAGAGAGAGAGAGAGAGAGAGAGAGAGAGAGAGAGAAAGGGGGTGAGAGTCCTCAGGGCAGTGGTACCTGAGCAGAAAAATCCAATAGGTATCTCCTATAATACAAAGACCACAATGTAAGACTTTAAATAGAAATAGAAATTACCAATTTCAGTTTGTGGAATACTTTTGCAACCCAATTAATAAAATGCAAGGTGTACAACATGTGGATATGAGACTCTCTGTGTTTTGAAGTTTAATCAGCACTAAGGAAACCTCAATCTTAACCCTTCTCTGGCAACTTCTCTTTTGACACTTACTCATTCCCTAACACACTGTATTTTGTTGGACGTGAACATCTGGAATAAATCCTTTCTTTAGTCCCTTTTCCCTAGATGTTTCCTCTACCAGGCACACTCTTCTCCTGATATCTTCTTCGCTCCTGTCTTGTCTTCCTTGAAGTACTGTTCTGTCACTTTGTCAGCATTTCTTTCATGAGCATAAGTACAAAATAGCAAGTTCATTGCACTCTGTATTACCTGCTTTATTTTCCATAAAGCACTTGTAAATGGTTACAATTATTTTTGCTTATATTTTTCTCCACTGTCAAAACATAGGAAATTTTGTGGTTGTTTTAATTTGATTGGCCCGTTTTTTTGGGGGGGGGGGAGGGGGTTGTTTTTTGTTTGTTTTTAGGAGTATCCAGGAACCAATCCTGAGAACTCTCATATAGGAAGCAGGTTCTCAATTGCTTGAGCCACATCTTTTCCCCTCTAATATATTTTAATCTCCTCCATTGTGTTTTTTCATTCCCATAAGCACTGTTACTTTTCTTTATAGGCTTTTAAATTGTTTTTTTATAATCACCCAGTGTCTTTTTAATAACTTTTTCCTCTTTAATCATATTTTCCTTCCATTCCTTGAATTGATTTAGGAGATTTGTGTGATTTTCATTGATAAGCTGTCTTAAATCCTGTGTCTATGAAGATTTTTGGTTTGTTTCTTTGGGGCAGATCTTCCTGTTTCTTATGTGGCATGTAAATTATTGCTGATATCTAAGAATCTGATTGTGTTGGTGAATTTTCTCTGATGGCCATTTTCTTTCTCTTGGCAGTGTTGTTTCACAACTCTTCTTTGATTTTTGGTTCAACTTTTCTAAGTCTTTAAAATTTTCCAGCTTAAGCTATCAAAATGGGGGCAGGCAATCATTAATGGGCCACAGATCTTGGTGAATGGGTTTGATTGAGAGATTCTGAAAAGCATTCTTTTTCTCTTTGCAGTTTCCCAGCCAGCCAACAGATGCTAAGCTTCAGTGACTCTTTCCACAGAGGTCTCTTTCAACCTTCATTAGCCCATGATTCTGGTCTGGCCAGAAATTAGATTCAAAACAGGATCTGCTGGCTAAATTCACAGAACAGACACCACGCTCTGCTCTCTACTACACCCTCCTTCTTCCCAGGGAGGAAGATATCTGTTCTCCTTTCAGCTTGTTGCAGGGAACCATGGGTTTTATCCAAGTTGTTTCCCTTGAGGGTGGGGGATGGGTGTCACTCCTGAGATCAGGGTTCAATAACTCACAAGTTTCATTTTGGCTTCTTTGTCTTTTTGTCGCTCACCCACCAAGGTGATGCTCAGCACTCACCTGAGCTGCAGATCCCCAAAGAAGCTCCCTTGGATAGTTCTTTGCCTTTCCTCCATTGTTTTTGTGAGGGAGTTGAGCCCTGCTTACCTACTCTGATGCTATCTTCTCAGAAGTGCTCTGGAATCATTTCAAGATAACTAGTTTTACCACAATGGATGAATGATGGCCAGACAAACAACAGTTATTGAAACATATTCTATATATTTTCTCATGGAATCTTATGCTGGTGTTGAAAGGCATTGACTCCCTCTATAGCTTCATCTCCACAAGAAAAATATTTTACTCTGAGAACAGTGTCAGCACACATCACCACCACTTGATTTCAGGTGTGAAGGAAGTAGATTTCACTACCCTTTTCTAAGGTAGTGAGTTAGCTAAAATAATACTTCATGATATACTGCACATTCTAAAGCTAAAATTGCTTTTGCACCAGTAATTACATTTTCCTACAAAATAATAATGCTGA
>JAQZBX010044305.1:0-21402 GCA_029593785.1 Cabassous unicinctus
TTTTTTTTTTTTACCAGTAGCTCCTGGGGATCGAACCCAGGTCCTTCCATATGGTAGATGGATGCCCAACCACTTGAGCCACATCTACTTCCCTTAACAGTAATATTGTAATATTTCTGCAGCAATGGCAAAGAAGATGTTATATCAATTCTAAGGGACAATAATAGTGGAGTATAAGGGGGTATGGGATTTTTTCCTTTTGAGTAATGAAAACATTCTAAAATTGACTGAGGTGATGACAGCACAACTCTGTGATGAATGTGAGAGCCACCAAATGTACACTTTGATGGATTGTACAAAGCATGGGACTGTATAACACAATGAATCCTGTGGTGGAAGATGGACTGTGATTAGTATCTCTATCTGGCTTTTGTATGAGGGTGATGTTGGTGTCATAGAATGAGTTAGGTAGTAGTCCCTCCTCTTCAATTTTTTAGAATAGTTTGAGGAGGATTGGTATTAATTATTCTTGGAATTATTGGTAGAATTCACCTATGAAACGATCTGGTCCTGGGCTTTTCTTTATTGGGAGGTGTTTGATGATAGATTCAATCTCTTTACTTGTGATTGATTGGTCTGTTGAGGTTTTCTATTTCTTCTAGAGTCAGTGTAGATTGTTTGTGTATTTCTAGGAATTTGTCATTTCATCTAGGTTGTCTAATTTGTTGGCATACAATTGTTCATAGTATCCTCCTATGATTCTTTTTATTTTTGTGCTGTCATTAGTAATGTCCCTTCTCTCATTTCTGATTTTATTTGTATCTTCTTTCTTTTTTCTTTTGTCAGTCTGGCTAAGGGTTTGTCAATTTTATTGATCTTTTCAAATAACCAACTTTTGCTTTTGTAAATGCTCTCTATTGATTTTTTATTCTTGGTTTCATTTATTTCTGCTCTAATCTTTGTTATGTCTTTCCTTCTGCTTGCTTTGGGATTAGTTGCTGTTCTTTTTCTAGTTCCTCCTGGTGTGCATTTAGGTCTTTAATTTTAGCTCCTTGTTTTTAAATGTAAACATTTAGGGCTATAAGTTTCCCTCTTACACTGCCTTCACTGCATCCCAAAGATTTGAGTTGTTGTGTCCTCATTTTCATTCATCTCAAGATATTTACTGATTTCCCTTGCAATTTCTTCTTTCATCCACTGATTGTTTAAGAATATGTTATCTAACTTCCATATATTTGTGGATTTTCCAGGTCTCTGTCTGTTATTGATTTCCAGCTTCATTCCATTATGGTCAGAGAGAATGCTTTGTATAATTTCAATCTTTTAAAATTTATTTTGACTTGTTTTGTTACCCAACATGTGGTCTATCCTGGGTAATGATCCATGTGCACTTGAGACAAGTATATCCGACAGTTCTGGAGTGGAATGTTCTGTATATGTCTGTTGGGTCTAGTTCATTTATCATAATATTCAAGTTCTCTGTTTCCTTATTGATCTTCTGTTTAGATGTTCTATCTGTTGATGAGAGTGGGTGTATTGAAGTCTCCAACTATTATTGTAGAGGTGTCTAATTCTCCCTTCAGTTTTTCCAGTGTTTGCCTCATGTATTTTGGGGCACCACGATTAAGTGCATAGGTATTTATGATAGTTATTTCTCCTTGGTGGAGTTCCTTTTTTATTAATATAGTGTCCTTCTTTGTCTCTTTTAAAAGCTTTTGACTTAAAGTCTATTTTGTCTGATATTAGTATAGAAACCCCAGCTCTTTGTTTTTGGTTACTATTTGCATGGAATATCTTTTTCCAACCTTTAATTTTCATACTATTTATGCCTTTGGCTCTAAGATGAGTCTCTTGTAAACAATATATGGGTAGATCATGCTTTTTTATCCATTCTGCCAATCTGTGTCTTTTGATTGGCGAGTTTAACCCATTAACATTCAGTGTTTTTACTGTAAAGGCAGTACTTCAGCCATTTTGTCCTTGGGTTTTTATATGTCATATATTTTTTTGTCTCTCTTTTCCTTTATTGATACCTCCTTTTCTGTATAGTTGATCTTTTTTGATGTATCAGACTGATCCCTTTTCATTTCTGTTTCTTTGTTTTTAAAATACTTTCTTTGTGGTTACCCTGGGATTTATATTAAACCATCTACATCCATAACCTACTAATTTGAAAAGATACCAACTTAGCTTCAGTAGCATACATGCTCTCTGCTTTAATATACCTCTGTTTCCCCTCTTTATGTTGTTTTTGTCCCCCTTTATCACTTTATATTTTGTACATCCATTATCAGGAAATATGCTTTTTTCTTGTTCAATTGTATTTTGATTCTTATATGAATTACAGAGTAGAATTGTATATTGAAGATACAGTATTATTGGGTTTTGCATTTATCCTTTTTGCTACCCTTACTGATAATCTTCATTTCTTCACACTACTCCAAGCCACTATCTCCTGTCTTTTCCTTTCAACCTTTAGAACTCTGTCTAGTAATTCTTGTAGGACAGGTCTTTTGTTGATGAGCTCTCTCAGTTTCTGTTTGTCTGTGAAGACTTTAAACTCTCTCTCAGTTTTGAAAGTCACTTTTGCTGGATAAAGAATTTTTGGCTGACAGTTTTCCTCTTTCAGTACCTTGAATACATGTTTATACCACTGCCTTCTTACCTCCATGGTTTCTGGTGGGAAATTGGCACTTATTGAATCTTATTGAGGATACCTTGTGTGTGACAACACGCTTTTCTCTTCTTGCTTCCAGGAGTCTCTTTATCTTTGGCATTTGGCATACTGATTAGTATGTGTCTAGGAGTAGGTCTGTTAGGGTTTATTCTGTTTGGATTACATTGCGCTTTTTGGACATATATATTTATGTCTTTCATAAGATTGGGAAATTTTCAGCCATTATTTCCTCAGATATTCTTTCTTCTCCTTTTCCCTTCTCTTGCCCTTCTGAGACACCCATGGCACATATGTTTGTGCACTTCATGCTGCCACTCAATTTTTTTCTATTCTTTTATCTCTTCTTCTGAGTGTATGATTTCGATTGTCTTGTTATCTAGTTCACTGAATCTTTCTTCTGTCTGTTCAAATCTGTTGTTGTATGCTTCTAGTGCAATTTGTTGCTGTTGTTGTTGAGGTACTAGGGGCTGGTGATTGAACTTGGGACCTCGTATGTGGGAAGTCGGCACTCAACCTCTGAGCCACATTGGCTCCCCTGAGTTAGGTTTTTCATTTGTTTTGCTTGTTGTTCATTTTTGTTTTTTTTCAAGAGCACCAGGAACTGAACCCAGGACCTCTCGTGTGGGAGGTGGGAGCTCAACCACTTGAGCCATATCTGCCCCCTCTAGTGTATTTTTAATTTCTACTATTGTGTGTTTCATCCCCATAATTTCTCTTATACTTCTTTTTTTACTTTCAAATTCTTTATACTCACACATTGTCTTTTCTCTCTCTCTCTTTTTTTTTTTTTATGTTTTATACATATTAAGAATGGCTATCACTTATTGGATTCTTACTTTGTGCAAATACTGCTCTAAAGCATTTTACCTATGGTAGTTAATTCAAACCTCATAATAGCAACTGTTGTAATCCCTGCTTTTTAAACTTTTAAATTTTATTTTTATTAGATAAGTTGTGAGCTTACAAAACAATCATGCGTAATGTGCAGCATTCCCATACATCACTCTACCACCAACACCCTGCACTGTTGTGGAACATTTGTTGCAAATAATGAAATAACATCATCAAAATATTACTGCTAGCCATAGCCCAACACTTACATATGGTGTATTTTTTTCCATAAACTACCCTATTATTAATACCATTTAATAGTATTGTACATTTGTATAGTTCATTAGAGACAGCTCTCATATTTGTACTGTTCACCACAATCTATTATCTACCACATGGTTCACTGTCACATATTCTTAATATCATTTATCTCTTTATTCATATTTTCCTTCATTTCCTTGAATTGATTTAAGACATTTGTTTGAAAATTTTTGATTAGTTTGTTCCAAATTCTGTGTCTCTTCTGAAGTTTTAATTTCTTCCCTTGACTGAGCCATTTCTTCCTGTTTGTTAGCATGGCTAATTTTTTTGCTGATATCTAGGCATCTGATTATCTTGATGAGTTAACTCTGAAGGTCATTTTCTCCCTCTTGTCTAGGGTTTTATTGTTGATTACTTTTGTGTTAGGGCCTTCATTGATGCTAGGTTCACTTATTCTAGACTTTTAGAATAGCCCGAGTTTAACTGATCAGATTTTCTTAGCACTTTGTAGTCTGATTCTTGTCCTGTTATAAGCAGTATAATTTTTAAGATTGCACTTTTTTTTGCATTTGTTTCACCTCCAAGAGAAAGCTTCTTTTCCTCTGTTCCTTCTCTGGGACTCTTGATCTGTTCTGTTTGGTTTTGTGCAGAATTTTCTCTCCAGCTCCTATGATTTGTTTAAATTTCTCCCTCACTCAGTGTCCCATTTTCCTTACATTTTTCAGTTCTGGGACCCTCCTGTCATACATCAGTTCAGCTTAACTTGCCCCTTTTTGTCCTGTGTGGCTTTTCCACCTCCAGTTTCTTCCCCATTAGGGTATCCTGCCCCAGGAGCCAACTGGGGTCAATTCAGAAAAATGGGTCACTCCAGAAAAGTCCATTTTGCATTTAGGTGGTCCAGTCAACAGAAACTGGATTGAGTGAGTGCAGCACTTGCCAGCCTTTCTACTGCAGTCTCTCTCATTCCCCCTCCCCTCTTGGGGGCCCTTTTATATGCAGCACTCATCAGCAGCTTGAGTTCTGCTCTGAGTCTCTGAGGATATATCCTTGTGCCTGTATTTCGTGAGGTTCTAACTCACTGCTCACTGTAGTCTGAGCAACTCCCAAGCTGTGCAGTACCAAGTGAAGGGGAGGGAAGTTGACTGGTGGTCTAGGATGGAAATTTCCTACTGGATATTTTTATTTTTACTTGATTCAGTCTTTTTTAATTCCTTCTCCAGCCTCTACCATCTTCCAGAGTTCTAAGCAAGTCAGATTTGTCCTTTTAATTGCTGAATTTCAGGGGAGGTTTTCTCAGAGAATGTCTTATGTCTCCATGTTGATGACCTCCTAAGACATTTTTATTATCTTGCATAACAAGAAGTTCAGAGGTAGGCAGTTCCAAGTTTAATTGCTTCATTCATTCAACATCATCATCAGGAGTCAGATTTCTTCCATTTTTTGCTAGTTGAGGTAGGCTAACTGCTCTAACAAAAAAAACTCAATGATTTAACACAATCAAATCACATTTCCTACCCAGTTAATAGTGCAACAGAGGTACTTTGCAGGTGGCCTTACTGGGGTGACACAGAGAACCAGATTCCTTCCATCTTGTAGCTCCTTTATCCCATAGGTGTTCAGAGTTCTCTGCTAGGTCCCCAGCATCCAGCCAGCAGAGAGGAGTGGAAGGTCACAAGAGAGAATTTTTGATGACCTATGCATGGAAGTTGCATACCTTATTTCCTTTCACCTATCATTATCTAGAATTCAGTTCCTGGCCCTCTCTTACTGCAAGGAAAGCTGGGGAATATGGTAGATCAGTGAAAAGGGATACTGATTTGTGAACAACCAGCCAGTTTCTGCCATGCCATCTTTCTAGGTTGTCATTCTCTGCACATGGGCTATGCTCCTAATGATTGCAAGATGGCTGCCACTTTCCAGGCTTCACTGCCAGACAAAACAATGTCCAATAGAGAAAGAGAGATGATAACTTCCTTATGTATCTGTTTTTCTTCTTGATCTCTTTTTAAGAGCAAGGAATCTTTCCTGAGATACCCTGTCCTTCTATGACTCACTGGCCACATTTTAGCCATATGCCCCTGCCTATAGCAGATAATGGCAATGGAAATAGAACAATCGCAATTGGCATAAGCTAGTCAGAAAGTGTCCTTGAGCTGGAAATGCAATCATCTTTCCTGAGAGGTGGATTATTGCACAAGATTGAGGTTCTATTGACAAGACAGAAGGGGAGAAATGTTGTCAAGTATGCAACTACAGCCTATTCCCTAAATCTAGATTATTCACTCCACAACAATTCCCTTGGGGACTCTAGTGGAAGACTTAAGGGCAGGCTTTACTTATCTACGTCTATTTCCCTGCAACAGCTCTCTACAATGTGATCGCTTGGTTTTCAGAGGGTAATTATTGTAGCAACAACACACAAAACAGACACATACAAACACACATACACATATGCTTCCTAAGGATAAATATTCATTCTCAGAAACATTGATGTTTAAATTAGAGGTTTCAAAAAGAGGACCCATTGGCCAGATCTG
This sequence comes from Cabassous unicinctus, assembly GCA_029593785.1. NCBI lineage: Eukaryota > Metazoa > Chordata > Mammalia > Cingulata > Chlamyphoridae > Cabassous > Cabassous unicinctus. Next base: position 6,247 of record JAQZBX010044305.1, read on the forward strand.
CGTGCAAAGTACCTAGACATTTTTTGGTCTGCACAGTGTATTTAAATTGTTCTATTTTTGTTCAGCTAACATTTAAAATTTTGGGAATTCATATAAAAATCTATATTTCAAATTTCTCTTGAAAAAAAATGGAAGAACTAGCAAAACTGGGCCACAATGGGTCTGGGCCAAGGCTACTCACACCCTTGAAGTGGAACCTGCTCTCCTCAGTTTGTCACTCCTCCACTCAGTAACATCCACTCCTGCACTGACACCTGAACAGCTACCACTTAATTGCATTACTTTCCTGGCCTCAATCAGTATTTGAGTTTGGTCTAAATGTGTGAAGAGGAACAGAATTCTTTTTCTAAATACCTGTAATTTGTAAGGCAGTCACAAATCACAATGAATTATTTCACATTATTATGCAAATTAATGCTAGTTTCTTAAGTTCATGTCTCTTCCATTTCCATTTGTTCCTTTCATAATTCAATAGAGATTTAACTCTAGGTGTCAGATGCTGTTCCAAGCATTGGAAATAGTGCCATTTAAAACTGAGCCCCATTAAACCACTGTGAGTAAGAAAGGGGCTCATTATTAAACCACAGCTATCTCAATAATGGTGACTCCTATAACTTCATAAAGAACCTTTAAAGCTACCTCCCCTATTCTATGACCCTTTCTGTTCTAGGTGGACTGATATGACAGTAAAAAAAATGATTTCAAACAAGGAAAATAGATGTCTCAGAGTTTTAAAGTTCTCTCCTTTAAGTAAGAAGTTCTACATTGGAAACTAAAAGCTATTTTAATTTTTTAAGTTTGGAATTTCACACAGAAGTCATGTGTTATTACATCTGACCAAGGAAAAAAGGTTGTAATAATATAAAAAGACTTGAGGGTAGAAGCTTATACCTAAATGCTTTTCATTGGTGTTAAGAGAATGCCTGCTGTATCCTGGGCACTGTGATGAATAAAACAACATCTTTGCCTTCCAGGAGCTCTGGATTAGCAGAAATGAAATATATCAAGGACTAAAATTTGATACAGTCACCATTGACCAAAAAAGGGAAAATTTTGTATATAATATTGTGAAAGATTTTTAAACATACTTGTTAGAAAAAAGTAAAATTGATGATGGAAAGCCTCAAAGAAAAGTGAAAATCATTTACTTATGTTGTAGAGATATTGTGTAGATAAGCACTTTAGGTACATAAAGTAATGTGACTGATTTTCTACTGAATATCAGAATGCATGTCAACATATTTTGTTGTTGAGGTGATATCTCTTCTCTGGTTTCATCTCATCTAAAAAGCCTCCTCCAACACTCATCTCCAAATCAGGGTAGGGGACCTTTCAGTATCCTGTGCAAAGCTCAGACCTGCACCCAATTAGTGAGTCCCTGGCCCTATTTTGATAACTTAGGCTGGGCATTATTAAAAACTTACATTAAGTTGAAACAAAAATAAAGAAGAGCTGTGAAACAAAACCACTAGGCAAGAGAGAGAAATTGACCATCAGAGTAAATTCATCAACATATTCAGATGCCTAGACATCAGCAAAAAATTTACAAGCCATACTAAGAAACAGGTAGAGATGGCCCAGCCAAAGGAACAAACCAAATAAAAACAAAACAAAACAAAAACCGACAAGACACAGGATCTAAGACAACTAATCAATGATAATCACAAAAATCTCTAAATCAATTCAAGGAGTTGAAGGACAATATGACTAAAGAAATGAAAGATATTAAGAAACATTGGGTGACCTAAAGAACAATTTGAAAGCCTGCAAATAAAAGTAACAGAGCTTATGGGAATGAAAGACACAATGGATGAAATTAAAAGTACATTAGAGGCATATAGCAGCAGATTTTAATTGCTTGAAGACAGAATTAGTCAACTGGAGGACAAACTATATGACCTTGAAAAGACAGAAAACAGAAATAGAAAAGAATGGAAAAAGTGAACAGGTTCTCAGGGAAATGAATGACAATGTGAAACACACAAATATATGCATTATTGGTGTCCCAGAGGAGAACAGAACAGAAAAGGGGCAGAAAGAATTTTTGAAAAATGTCTGAAAAATTCCCAACCCTTATGAAAGACAAAAATATCAATATCCAAGAAAGACAATTCACCCCAAAACAGAATAAATCCAAACAGACCTACTCTGAGACACCTACTATTCAGAATGATGAATACCAGGGATAAAGAAAAGATTCTGAAAGTAGCAAGAGAAAAGCAATGCATCACATACAAGGGAACCTCAGTAAGACTAAGTACTGATCTCTCATCAGGAACCACAGAGGCAAGAAGAAAGTGGTATGATATATTTAAGGTACTCAAAGAGAAAAACTGCCAACCAAGAATTCTTTTTCTGGCAAAACAGTCCTTCAAAAATAAGGATGAGTTTAAACTCTTCACAGATAAACAAAAAACTGAGAGAGTATGTTACCAAGAGACCAGATTTACAAGAGATACAACAGGAAGTGCTACAGCCTGAAAGAAAGAGATAAGTGTGAGATACTTGAAAAAGAGTGTAAAAATGAAGATTATTAGTAAAGATAAATTAAAGGATAAAAAGACAGTAGCAAGATATGATAATGGAAAGCCAAAGGGAATAGATTTTAAATGCAAAACTGTTATAAGAGATGAAGAAGGTATATTAATAAAAGGGGCAATTCTCTAAGAAGAAATAACTATAATAAATATTTATGCACTTAACCTGGGTGCCCCAGGATACATGAGGCACACACTGACAAAACTGAGGGAAATAAGAGAGATCATAAGAGGATACTATGAACAAGTATATGCAAACAAATTAGATAACTTAGACAAAATGGACAAATTCCTAGACACACACGAACAACCTACACTAACCCTAGAAGAAATAGAAGACCTCAACAAACCAATCACAAGTAAAGAGATTGGAGCAGTCATTGAAAACTTCCTAAAAATGAAAAGCCCAGGACACATGGCTTCCCAGGGGAATTCTACCAATTGGTCAAAGATGATCTAATACCAATCTTGCTACAGCTCTTCCAAAAAATTGAACAGGAAGGAATGCTATCAAACTCATTCTAGGACGCCAACATCACATTAATACTAAAACCAGAGAAAGATACTATGGAAAAAGAAAATTATGTACCAATTCCGCTAATGAATATAGATGCAAAAATCTTCAACAAAATATTTGCAAACTGAATCCAAAAGCTCATTAAAAAAATTATACACCACAATCAAGTGGGCTTTATCCCAGGTATGCAACACAAAAAAATCAATTAATGTAATAAGTCACATTAGTTAATTGAAGAAAAATCACTGATCCACATGATTGATGCAGAAAAGGCATTTGACAAAATACAGCATCCTTTCTTGATAAAAACACTCCACAAGATAGGAATAGAAGGAAGATTTCTCAACATGGTAAAGTGCATATATGAAAAACCCACAGCTAGCAGTATAATAAATGGTGAAAGACTGAAAGCTTTCTTGCTGAGATCGGGAACAAGACAAGAATGCCTAATGTCCCTACTGTTTTTCAATATTCTTCTAGAATTTCTAGCTAGAGCAATTAGGCAAGACAAAGAAATAAAAGGCACCCAAAGAGGAAAGGAAGAAGTAAAATTTTCACTATTCGATGATGGTATCCCTGAAAAATCCACAAGAAAGCTACTAGAGCGAAAAGATGAGTTCAGCAAAGTGGCGGGATACGAGATTAATACGCAAAATTCAGTAGCATTTCTATACACTACTGGTGAACAATCTGAGGAGGAATCAGAAAAAATTCCATTAATAATAGCAACTAAAAGAATTAAATATGTAGGAATAAACTTAACCAAATATGTTAAGCACTTCTATTCTGAAAACTACAAAACATTGCTAAAGAAAACCTAAAAAGACCTAAATAAATGGAAGGACATTCTGTGTCCATGGATTGGAAGACTAAATAATATTCAGCTATCAATTCTACCCAAATTGACTTAGAGATTCAACACAATCCCAATCAAATTCACAAGCCTTTTTTGCAGAAATGGAAAAGCCAGTTATCAAATTTATTTGTAATGGTAAGAGGACACAAATAGCCAAAAATGTCTTTGAAAAGAAGAATGAAGTTGGAGGACTCTCACTTCACTACTTGAAGCATATTACTTAGTTACAGTGGTAAAAAAACAGCCTGGTGCTGGCATAAAGATAGACATATTGATCAATGGAACTGAATCAAGAACTCAGAAAAAGACCCTCACATCTATGGTTTAGTGATTTTTGACAAGGCTGTCAAGCCCACCCAGCTGGGCCAGAACAGTCTAGTCAACATATTGTACATGGAGAATGGGATATCATACCCCCCAAAAAAAGAAATGGACCCCTATCTCACACCTTATACAAAAATTAACTCAAAATGGATCAAGGACCTAAATATAAAAGTTACAACCATAACACTCCTAGAAGAAAATGTAGGAAAACAACTTCAAGATCTTGTGGTAGGTGGTGGTTTCTTAAATCTTACACCCAAAGCATGAGCAATGAAAGAAAAAATAAATGGGACTTCCTCAAAATTAAACACTTTTGTTCTTCAAAAGACTTTGTCAAGAAAGTAAAAAGCAACCTACACAATGGGAGGAAATATTTGGAAACCGTGTATCTGAGAAAGGTTTAATGTCCATGTTATGTAAAGAGATCATACAACTCAACGATAAAAAGACAAGCAACTCAATTAAAAAATGAGTAAAAGACTTGAATAGATATTTTTCCAAAGAGGAAATACAAATGGCCAAAAAAGCACATGAAAAAATGTTCAACATCACGAGCTATAAATGAAATGCAGATCAAAACTCCAATGAGATACCATTTCACACCTTATAGAATGGCCATTATTTTTTAAAAAAGAAGAAGGAGAAGAAAACTACAAGTGTGGAGAAATAGGAATACTCTGTCAGTGTTGGTGAGAATGTAGAATGGTGCAGCCTCTGTGGAAGACAATTTGGCAGTATCTCAAAAAGCTGAATATAGAACTGCCATGTGATCCAGCAATCCCATTCTGAATTATATATTCAGAAGAACTGAAAGCAAGGACTCGAAATGACTTTTGCACCTCGATGTTCATAGCAGCTTTATTCTGCAATGCTAAATTATGGAAACAGCCCAAGTGTCCATCAACACATGAATGGATAAACAAAATGTGGTATATACATACAATGGAATACTATTCAGCGGTAATAAGAAATGAAATTGGGATGCATATGACAACATGGGTGAACCTTGAGGACATTATGTTGAGTGAAATAAGCCAGACACAAAAGGAGAAATATTGTATGGTCTCACTAATATGAACTAAACACGATGAGTAAACTCACAGAGGTAAACTCTAGAGTGTAGGTTACTAGGAGACAGAATGTGGATTGGGAATGGGAGCTGATTCTTAATGTATGTAGAATGTTTAATAAGGTTTATTGTAAAAGTGTGGAAATGAATAGAGTTGATAGTAACACATTATTGTGAACATAACTAATACAGCTGATTTATAAATGTGATTGTGGCTGAAAGGGGGTAGTCTGTGGACTTAAATGTCAATTGAAAGGAAGCTAGAGAATAATCTAGGAAATGTATAACATAGTGATTTTGGTGGCAGATGAAGATTGTTGTTAATAGTATAAATATAATGTTCTTCTTTTACAAAGTGTTAATATGGTGATACATGGGAAAATTACAGCTAATGTAACTTATGTACGATAGTTAACAGTAATATTGTAATGTTTTTGCAGCAGTGGTAAAGAAGATATTATATCAATTCTAAGCCATAACAATAGGGAGATATGGGGGCATGAGGTTTTTACTTCTGGAGTAATGAAAACCTTCTAAAATTGACTGAGGTGATGATAGCACAACTCTGTGATGAAAATGAGAGCCGCACTTTGAATGGATTGTACAAAGATGGGACTGTATAACACAGGGAATCCAGTGGTGAAAGATGGACTGTGGTTAACAGAACAAATATGAGACAGTTCTCTCATGAACGATAACAAATATATAATATTAATACAGGGTATTAATAATCCCGTGGGTTGAGGGAAATATACATCAAATGTAAGATATGGGCTATAGTTAGTAATAATAGTTTTATGACGCTCTCTCATAGTTTGTAACAAATGTTTCACAATGCAAGGTGTTGGTGGTGGATTGAAGTATGTAAAGCCCTTTATAATGATATGCATGTTTGTTTTGTAAGTTCACAACTTTTATTCTACACTTATTGTTTATATATGTTCATGTAGGAATGATAAACCAATAAAATTTTATAAAAAATAAAATCTTTTGGCTTCTCATTCTACACCCTTTCCCTTGGTGATGAGATCGGGCCCATGGATTTAAATATCACTGCCAATGAACATTCCTATATATCTATGATCATATATACATATACAATATGTAAATAAAATAATACAATATAAAATACATACACACACATATATATATATACATATACACACATATATAGGAGTATATATATTTAGGAGTAATTATATATCATATGTATAGTATGTATGTCTCCAATACAGACTTCTCTCTCAAATTCTGGATTCATATGTATAAAATTCTGCTCTAAAAAAAAATCCTTGCTCCACCCACAGCTTCTTTTGTCATCTTAAGTGATGGCAGCTCTACCTTTACAGTTGCTTAGGTCTAAAATTTTAGAGTCATCTTTGATTCTTCTCTTTCTCTCACATTCCACATCCAATGTCAGGAAATCCAGTTGACTCTACCTTCAGAATACATCTAGAATCTGCCTACCCCGTACCACCACCACAGCTACCACCCCGGTCCAAGTCACCATCATCTCTCGCCTGGATTATTGTGACAACCTCCTCATCACTTTCCCTGCTTTCACCCTTGCCTCCTACAGCCTTCTTTCAACATGGCATCCAGAATCACTGTGACAGTTTAAAGCTGGGTGGACCCCAGAAAATCAAGCCCTTAGAGGTGATCCATTCCTGTGTGTGTAAACCATTGTAAGTGGGACTTTTAAATCAGTTAAGGGCCTTCGATTAGATTCCATTACCCAGGGAGGGTCTTAATTCTCTTATTGGGTCCTTTATAAATGGGAGAAACATGCAGAGACAGAGGCAAACTCCTAGAAGTTGAGAGTGAAGGCCCCAGGAGCCAGAAGCTGAAATCAACGGAACACAGAAGCTGAGAGGAGGTCAATGAAGACAGAAGCTGAAAGCAACAAGGATCAGAGAAAAAAAGAGACAAGGGGATGCCACCATGTGCCTGATCCCCCACAGCTGCAGCCTGGGGAGAAAGCATCTCCTGATGAGGCCTTGATTTGGACACTTTCACAGCTTCAGAATTGTAAGCTTGTAACTTATTAAATCCCCATTGTAAAGATCAACCCATTCCTAGAATATTGCCTTGACAGCCTTTAGCAAACTAAAACAGTCATCTTTTTAAAACCATGCCAATCAGGTACTTAGCCTCTGCTCAAGTCCCTGGCAAAGCTTCCTATTCACTCAGAATGACAGAAAAGCCCTGCAAGGCCCTCTGTGACCTGCCCCCTCCCCAACTGACATCATTTGCTACTACTCTCCCTCTGTCAACTCCACCCCAGCCCTACTGGTTTCCTTGCCAACATTCCTAGATCCCATTACTTCCCTGTTCATCTCAGATCACTCTAAAATGTGTTCTTTCTCTCACAATCTCAAATTGGAAAATATGTGTAGGACTGGAGAGAACAAAGCTGTCCTACTTTTATATGAGAAAGTGCCAACCGGGAAGGCAATTGCTCCTGGTTCTCCTCTGCTCTGTCTGTGTGTAACTCCGTGGCTTCTCCCACTGATGGTGCCTTGGGTGGCCCCTTTCCTAACAGATTCATCTGTCTCCAACTGTGTGTAGCAGTGGGTTAGAGCACCAGGCAGGAAGCCAGGCATGGGACAGCCACAGCCAGGAGGAAGCCCAGCCAAGTTCAGGCTGAAACCCAAATGCCCAGAAACCAACAACTCTGAATTTGGAGTGAGAGTAGGAGCCAGATGAAGAATAGGGAGTTTGTACCAAGGTTCAGAGTTAGGGCAGTAAAAATCAGAGGGTAGGAGAGCTTGCCATAGGAGTCTCTGCCTCTGTTCCTTGTCTGTTCTTCCTTTTCAGCGTCAGTTGCTTCTCTAGGCTCACCTTTTGTCCTCTGCTGAGACATCCTCCATCCTGCCCCCTTCTCCAATTCACCAGGTTGACTTTCACTCAGCCTTCAAGGCTCTGCTCAATTACAGCCTTCTCTCGGAAGCCCACGCTGAGCCCTCTCCACACTCTCCCAAGCTGAGTTAGGTTCCCTCCTGTGTGTATACTTCTATCATTACACTTTTCACTAGCATTTGCTACGTAGTCAATGGCCTACTTACTTGTCTGCTCCACTCCCCCTTGTGAGCTCCTGATGGCTCGAATGGTGCCTTATTTATCTGTGTATCTGTGTCCTCAAAATGTAGAACAGGACCTGGCGAGCAGTAGGCTTTCAGGTGTTTGATGAATGAATGAATGAAACTGTAGCCTATGTCAGGGCATGGCTAGCCAGCTGCTTCAGGTGGAAGTTCAGGAGGCCTGTTAGGTAGCTGAAAAGTTGGCAAATTGCTAAAATATCTAATGATCTCCTCTTGTTAAGGGTTGAGGCTGACATTTCTTTAGATTTACAGGGCAAAAACAACCTAGTAAGCCACAAAACACAAAAGTGAAAGTATTTTTTAATCAATTATGTTTCAGCCACTACACACAAACCAACAAAAATAAAAAAAGACATGTTCCAGAAATGTTAAAATAATTGTAATGCTCAATGAAATAATAATGATTTGTCAGTAGTTCTTGTACTGCTGAGTGTCTCTGGGACCCATCGAGCTTAAAGGGAGGCTGTGCAAATGCAAACTGGAAGATTCCAAGTCATTTCAGTTCTTTCTAAACAACATAAATTTCAACCTCTCTTTTCAGAGATGCAGAGATCATGGAAGGTCTTACTTGTTCACCCCTGGGGTTTGTGGTGGGGGTGAGAGAAAGCCACATAGGCACATCCAGGGATGAATGCACTAGCCAAATTGAAAGGAGATTGCATAAGCAAGGCAAGAGTGGAAAGGAGTTTTCCCCTCTTCCCCCCTTATTTTGACTGCAGCAAAAGACAGTGGGATGATGAAAGGAGCCAAGAACTGGAGTTAGGAGACCTGGGATTGAGCCCTTTCTTTGCCACTAACTAATTGTGCAACCCTGGATAGTTATTTGCTTTTTCTGCCTTTTTTTGCCTTCGTTTCCTCATCTGTGGAGTGGCTAAGTTGGGTTAGGTGATCTCTGAAGTCTTTTCCAGCTTTAAGATTTTGTGCTTCTATATAGTGACTAACCATGATAACTAAAGAAGGAACAACATTGGGGAGAAGAGTAATGAATTTTATTTTGGAAAGGTTGAATATGAGTTTCCTGTGATACATCTGGGTGTACATGACAAGGAACTGATTGAAAGTATAAGTCCACTCTCCAGAGGTGGGAGTGGAGGTTCAGATTTGGGAATCTATTGATAAGAGGTAATTGGAACAATAAGAGCTTTGTGACCAGCTAAGCCTAGTTGTGACTAAGCAGATTATGCATCAAAGTGAATTGGTAACAGTTAAATTTATAATTTTAAGTTTAAAATTATAATGCACTTATATTTGGCCTACTCCATTGTCCTTTGTTGTATGTTTTAATGGATGATAATAATCATTGCTACCATCTGTTGGGTATTGACTCTGTGCCAGGTATTGTGGTAAGTGCTTTACAATTATTATCTCATTTAATCTTTACAAATACCTGTATGAAGTGGTGTATCAGTCAGGGTTCTCTAGGGAAACAGAACCAACAGGAGATATCTGTAAATAGTATGAAATTTTATTAAATTGTCTCTTGTGACTTTGGGGATGCACAAGCCAAATTCCGTAGGGCAGGCTGCAAGCCAGGGACTCCAATGAAGGTCCTCGATGATTCCCCAGGAGACACTGGCTATCTGAAGTAGAGATGGGGATTCTCCTCTGAATGCTGAAATCACTTCTTTTAAGGCTTTCAACTAATTGGATGAGATGTCACTCATTGCTGACGGCAATTTCCTCGTTGATTGTAGATGTAATCAGCCATCTATGCAATCAACTCACTGATGATTAAAGTCCATGAAATGCCCTTGTATTACAATTAGCCCAGTGCTTGCTTGACCAAACAACTGGGCACCATCACAGGTGGGTATCATTATTTCCATTTTAGAGGGGCAGAAACCGAGCAATGGTTTGCTGGTAAGTGGCCACAACTAACTTTGTGTGACGGAGGTGGGGGGGGGGGTTGAGAGATAGGAGCTGATTAGTAGTGCTTGTTGATTTTCATGATGTAAATACTCTCAACATGGCTGATTTCAAACTACCAACTAAAGGTCAGACCAGCTCAAATGATTAGGCCAAGAGCAAACAGCCAGAGCATGAGACTTAGGGACCTACAATGTCCAAAGGCTCCAGGGCAGCATTAGGACCTGGGTCAAAAGGTAGAGATCAAGGCAGCACATGTCTCTGGGGTCGAGTGGTGGAAGGTTTTTTGCTTTCTTTCTAGAGCAGCAGTGCAACTGATATTCTTAAGAGGCAGTGCATTTTAATGATTAAGAGCACAGACTTGAGCCAGACTGCCTGGCTTCACATCCTGGCTCCACTATTTATGAGCCAGTTTACCTTGGACAAGTTACCTAACTGCTTTGATCCTCAGTTTCCTCATCTGTAAAATGAAAGTAATAATATACCTACCCAAAAAGGTGGTTGTGAGAATGATATAAACCAGGAAATGAAAATTGCATAAAGGAGTCTCTGGTACCCGGTAAATATTAATTGAGCGGCAACTATTCCATAGCTTCATGTAATCTTTTTGTAGACAAAGTATATAAGGATGTTTATTATATTAAGTAGTGAAAAATTAAACATCTGGCAGCAATTTATAGATCTTGAAGAATCAGATAACAAAAATGGTGCATCTCAAGGGACTAAGGTTGTTTCCCACTCCTGAAAAAACGTTTGAAAAAACTTTAATGCTTTCTGAAAACCTTACTTGTTTTAGTTTCTTCTCTTCTTTTCCCTATCTTGGGCAGTGATTTATACACAGAATTTCATAAACTCTTCACCAAACTGTATATTGGTGTTTGGAGCTGGGTAAAGCCTGCCTGTATTTAGACTTTAGCTGTGAAGCCAGCAACTAGCTCAAGAAATCTAGACAAACCAAGAGCTCTGTGGATCATTGTTGTGGTGAGAAGGAAGTGTTATAGTTGTGATTCTCTCATTTATTAAGTCGATAGAGACTTATTGTAACTCAGGGAAAGCTGTGAGAGTATGACCATTGGGTGCAGGAAAGACAAGACCATGTATTCTAGACAAGAATGACACAGTGTAGGATGCGGCAGTCTGCTTCTGGCAGATCGCAGCACTGAGTCATTGTGTAGTGAGCACACAGTTTTGGCACTCAGGCTTGCTATCCTGGCATCTGTAGGCTTTCCTAATCTTGTGCCCTAGTTCCTCACTCACATCGGAAAATGGAACTTTTCTTTCACATTTGAGTGTCCAGTGTTTTTAGATAAATGTGGCAATCTTTAACAACTGACCGTATTGACGACCCCCCCTTTGGCATTACTAATTCTAATTTTACAATCAATTCATTCAGCAACTACTTGGTCTTTTAACAAAACTTTGTTGTGCCATACCCTGTGCCAGGTCCTGTGTTGTACCGTAAAGGATGCCATGATGGATAAGATGCTGCCCCCACTCTCAAGGTGCCCATGTCCTCGGCAGGGTCATTAAACACATACAGAAGTCATTAATCATACAAGGCAGAGAATGCAAAATGTTGACTGAGTGCCATGGGCTTTTGATGCTCTGATATCTGGTATGAGGTGATCAGGGAGGGTTATCTGGAAGAAGAAGTCCATTAGCGAATGTATAGGCTTTTAGATCCTAGAGATGGGGGTGACCGTGAGGAATGCAGACCTGGAAAGTGCAGGATCATCCAAAGAGAGGTTGGCAGGACCTCAAGGCAGACAGGGCTCTCCTCCTGTCCCAAACAGAGGGCACAATATTTGAGAGCCTTTTAAATCCTCTTAGCTCAGACCCTGGGAAGTGTAGCTATTGAGGATGCTTGTGGCACAGTTGAATACAATAAAACAGAATGTTCCATAATATTTTGGAGGAAAGTTTTGTCATTCTCTCCAACAATTCATTCTGCTTGCTAAGCCAGACTCCCTTGAGGTCACGAAGAGGTCATGAAGGATATATGGATATGACTAAAGTCATCACCTTACCCATTAGTCATTGATTACAGTGATGTTAGAGTAAAAGCGTAAAACCTGGAAACAGTTCAGGAACACAACTTGGGCCATATCTACCTAAGATGGATATTTCTAGCTGTCATAGAGGGTCTGGCACTACATATATCTTTTTCCTGCTTTGCTGAGTTAAGTGATTCAGAAGTAATGGTATAAAGAAGGATTGGAAAATGGAAGCTTGGTAATATGTGATCACTGTGGTAAGGCTCTTCCTTCTTTTTACCACCTTGGAGGGGTGAAAAGGGAATCTGATTTAGTCCCTGGTTCCTTAGCACTTTGGTCTTAATTCCCTATGGCTCACTGACAAGTCATTTCCTTCACAGAGAGTCCCCTGTCTTGTCCTACTGATGTGTTGAAACCCACCCAGAGGCAGCTGGAGAGAATTTTCCTGTGATCACCAAACTCTGCTGTCCCCATCAGCAGCAGTAGCTGCCTGCTGGGACTTGAGGTTGGAATGCCACTGGTGAGACCAACTCCCCCAATTTCCTGACCAATGAGGGCTTAACCTGCAAAGGACAGAGTGGCAAGGCACTGGTTGGTGTCAAAATTGAAGCCATAATTACTTCACAAGTAAACAAATAGAGATCAAATGCCTGATGTTGTAAGAATTTGACAGAAAATGCACAGATATCTGCTGCGGCAAGGCCTGCCTGGAATTTTAACTTGGTGATATATTTTGCTTTTTCCCTTAGAGAGGAATTTTTAGTTCCAGACTTATATCCCCATTATTCAGTGAAGAGAAAGAACAACTAATAGTTGCTTGGCCTAATTCTGATTCTGGCAGGAATATTTGAGTCATAAAATATTAGTCAAGCATCTTTTTGGATATGCTAATATAAACTATATGGGAAACCAAGCATTTCATGCCAGGACAAAGCTAAAAAGCCCTTTTCAGAGATTTTCTTCCCCTTCTTTCCCCTTTCTGGATATTAATCTTATTAGTTGATAGCACCAAGTTTTGGCTACACTGCAAAGACTCACCCAGCTGTGGCTGTTTGTTGCTCTCAGTTTTTCCCTTGTTCAGGAAATCTTGTCATAAACATGTTTCTGAGACAGCAAGAGAAGAAGCCTTGTTTGTTTAGTGGATACTAGTGCTGTTAATGGACTAGGTTCTGAGAGAAAAGAGGAAATTAGGAGCACAGTCAAAACAACTGTTATCCTCCCTGGAATTGTGTGCCATAATCGAAAAAGGGGGCCTCTAGTCTGCCTCAGCCACTGATAGATTGTGTGGCTGAAGACAAGCCTTTCATTCATTCAGCACCCAGGGAGTACCCACTCCATGTCAGACAATGTCCAGCACTGGGGATCCACGGTGAGGGATAGATGACCAACCTGCTCTCATATCACACAACTTCTCTGAACATTATTTTTTTATATTCTCTTTTAAAATTTTTATTTTTTTATTTTAAAAGAAGCTTTAGATTACATAAATGTTACATCAGAAATATAGGGGGTCAGTGTCTGGCAAAGGAGGATGATCCACTGATGGGCTCTTGTTATTGATGACTAGCCTTATGAGTCTTTGCTCTTGAAATTGAAACTTAGCCTATTGTTATAGGGTGCCTAAGGGTTGCCTCCTGAGAGCCTCCTTGTTGCTCAAATGTGGCCTCTATCTAAGCCAAACTCAGCATATGAATGCATTACCTTCCTCCCAGCATGGGACATGACTCTCGGGGATGAGCCTCCCTGGCAACGAGGGATTACTAACAAGTGCCAATGGGCAATACAACTGGAAAAAGACCTCAAATAAAATGGAGAAAAGGTAAAGACAAATGAGTTCATATGGCTAAGAGACTTCAAAGTGAGTCAGGAGGTCATCCCAGAGGTAATACTTATGCATATCTCCATAGGATCTCATAGGCTTCCACTGTGGATACACCCCAAACAGAGGGGCTCCTGAGGGCTCTGGAGACACCCAGGTCCTATATCAGGGTGGATAGCCCCAGAGTTTTGTGCCTTATCAGTGGGCCCTACTTTGGAATCCTTGCTCCTGAGAGTGACAGAGTTGCACCCAAATATGTCTTCCCTGCACATGGTCCATCTGTCCCTTCTATTCAAACCTATATGTGTTGCCGGAGTTTGTAGGTGTACTTCCAGAGACCGGAGTCTTTGGGCTGTCCATGTGCCAGCTAGGTCTGGAATCTTGGTGAAGCTGCAACTCCTACTCTACAGCTCAATGGACTCACCCTGGACATCTGGTGGGGAGATGATGATGGACAACGGCCATCCCAGGGAATGGAGAGAGTCTGCAGCTGCAGGCAGGATAATCCCATCCATCTTATCCATGAGATATAAGCCCCCTCTTGGAGGTGGAGTGGACATCACCATCTCAGACTCCTCAGGATTGGGGGAAGAGCTATGGACTAGTGTGGACTTACTGGTATTCTGTTATAGACATATTGTGAATGAATCACAATATTAATGTGGAGCCAGTGTCCACCGGATGCTTTAGGGGCAGAGAGAGGGAAAAGCAGTTGTAATACAGGGGCTTTTTTGGGACTTGGGAATTATCCTGAGTGACATTGCAATGACAGATATAGGCCATTTTATATCATCATATAACATGCAGAACTGTGTGTGAGAGAGTGTGGTCTACAATGTGAACTATGGTCCATGCTTAGTGGCAAAGCCCCAGGATGTGTATATCTATTGCAGGTGATGTGCCACACTAATGAAGGATGTTTATGTGAGAGGTTGTGGGAGGAGTGGGAGGTGGGGCATATGGGAATCCCTACAATTTTTGTGTAACATTTATGTATCCTAAGTATCTTTTAAAAAATTTTTTTGAAATTATTAAAAATAAATAAATAAATAAATAAAACATACTACAAAAAA
>JAQZBX010044306.1:0-21394 GCA_029593785.1 Cabassous unicinctus
AAAGGCACCTCAGCTGAATTTAATGCAACATAGGGTATCATACCCAGAGGAATAGATTAGTTTACAAACATAGTCATTCTCTTTCCGGGATTCATAAAGTAATCTCAAGCTGCCACAGATGGCGAGTCCCTCTGCCCACCACCAGACAGATTGGGCCTGACATGCACGCTCCCAGCACGTGCACCAGGGTTACTCTGCTTCCTCTGGAAGGGACCAGGGGTCTGCACTGGGAGAGAGGGCCGGCTCTGCACAGAGCTGGGGGGCAGCCAGGGTGCCACCAGATCCCACCGCTTTTCAGTAGACTTTGTCTTGATTCGGCACTCGCCCTGTGGCTGCAGTCCTTTAAGTGTTTTCTGGAGCTTTGACAAAGATGTTTCTGCCAGTTCCTGCTGGTTCAAAGCTTGGGGGGTGGAGGCAGAGCACTGAAGCTCTCACTTTGCCATCTTGTTCCTATTAGTTACATCATGGTATTTTTGATGACAGGATTGAATAGTTGACCATTTGCTGTTTTTGTTTGTTATCACTGGTACAGTATATAAACCTGCTTTCTTTTGAAAGAGTTGCATTTTCTACGACTGAATCCAAAGGAGACCAAATCATAGCAAGGCATTGATTAACTTTTATCTTTTAATCTCAGAATGTCTCTTTGAAAAACAAAGATGGGTTTCCTAGTAGCTTCCTCACTCCTTAACGTGTCACATCCATATGCCCTAATCGCCAGCTACCCCCAGTCAGGGCCTGGCAATCAGTCTATCTGCCAGGGACCCATTCATGATTGCTTGGCATCTGGTATGCCCCTCTGCCGCGGTGGATCCACGCACCCTCCCTTTTTGATTATTGAGGTGAAATTCACATAACATAATACTAACCATTTTAAAGTGAACACTTCGGTAGCATTTAGTACATTTGCATTTTTGTGCAACTTACCAACTCTATCTAGTTTCAAAACATTTTCTTCACCCCAAAGCAGAGCCCCATAATCAATAGCAGTCATTCCCTACTCCCCTCTCCTTCCTGCCCCTTGCCTACCACTAATTTGCTTTCTGTCTCTATGGATTTGCCTATTCTGGATTTTTTTCATGAATGAAATAATACAATATGTGGCCTTTTGTGTCTGGCTTCTTTCCTTTAGCATAATGTTTTCAATGTTCATCCACCTTGAGCACATGTCAGAACTTCATCCCTTTATACGGCTGATTAAAACCACATTTTGTGTATCCATTCATCTGCAGACGCACCACCACCCTCTTTTTAAGTTTTATTGAGGTATAACTTCTATGCCATAAATTATACTCATTGTAGGCACATCCCTCAATGATTTTTAGTTAGTTAAAACTTATCGTTGTGCAGCCACCACCACAGCCAGCTTTAGAGTATCTCCTTCATCTTAAAGCTTTCTTTGTGCCCATCTCTGCTCCAGCCCCCAGCCCCAGGCAGCCACTGATCAGTGTCTGGCTGGAGAGACTTACAGTGCCCTCTGTGGCCCCTGGTGGAGGACTTCAGACCCTGGCTTTTGGCAGAGCATCCCCTTCTCTGGAAGGGCCCCATGGCTGACCTGTGGCGCCCCTGCTCCCCCCCATGTCCCCTGCAGCTCTGGGAATGGGAAGTTAGATCCAGACCAGACCTCAGGGGGCATCAGGTGAGGCCCCTCGTGTCCATGTGGGATCTCAGTGTTGTCCACTCTGAGGTGGGCTGTGCTGCCTGTCTACTGCCCACTCACAAACCCTGCAGGCAGCTCATGGTGTGAGGAAACCCTTCCCTGGCAGGGATTTCATCAAGAGTTGGGAAATGATGTCTTCTCAACCTCACCACTAATTATGAGCTAGCATTCTTCTGCAGGGAAGAACTGGAGCCACATGTTCCCCTGAAATACAGCTTCCCTCGGGAGGACAGAATCAATGTTGAGTTCTCAGAGTGAGGGGCTGGCTTAAAAGATGCCTCCAATGCTGACAGATGGGCTTAATTTTCTGACTTTCTCTTTTTTTTTGAGAGCCATTATGGAGTCATGGATGGCCGTGGAATCCCTGCGTATCCGTCAACGACAGTCGTTCTTTCTGATTGTTGTGTTGTCAGATTTGATTCCTGTGTCCTTTATTATTTTTTTTAGGGTTACTTTTTAAAATATATTTTTTTATTACAGAAGTTGTTAACTTACAAAACAATCATGCACATGTGTAGAATTCCCACACAACAACCCTTCACCAACACACCACACCATTGTAGAAAATTTGTAACAGATTATGAGATAATAGCATCACACTTACCACTATGTTCCATAGTGTACATTTTACATATTAACAAAGTACATCTTTGGCATTTTTGCAAGAATATTACAGTATTCCTATAATCCATAGGTTACATTAATTGTATTTTTACCGTGCATTTTCACATTCCCACCACCTTGCAATAGTGATGTACATTTGTTCTAGTTCACAGGACACTCTTACATTTGTACCATCAACCACAATTCTCATCCACCTCTGAGTTCACTGTGTTATTCAGTCCCTAGATTATTCTCTAGCCTTCTTTCAGTTGACATTTACATCCCTGGACTACCCTTTTCAGCCACAATCCCATTGATAAAACAGCTGCTACTCACTATAATGTGTTACCATCAATTATCCACTTCCTCCTGTGTCATTTTAACATATCCCATGATTTTTTGGACACTTCCTTATTTTATGGCATAAGAAGGAATTCCAGGCTCGTCTGGGATTTTTCCTGCTCTAGCCCTAGAATCAGCCATTTCTCCCAGGAGCCCTGGTTCCTCTCAGCAGGGAAAGGGATTTAAGTCTGGACTTTGGGAGCCTGCCTTTCTCTCCCCTCCCTAATTCTTAACCCTGGAACTTCAGATGATGGGGTCTGCCCTCACCTCCCTCCCCTGCCTCCCCTGGGGGTACAGGGTCCCACGGGAATCAGCAGATGGGAGGTGTGAGGGCATCTGCTGAGTCCAGGCCTGAGGTGGACATATGGAGGGTGTCCGGCTCTGGACAACCCTCACCTCTTTATCTTTGAAATGGGAACTGAAGAAGGATGGATACTGGCCTCCGAAGATATCCCTGTCCTAATCCCTGGAACTGGATTATCCAGGTGGGCCCTAAATGCCGCCTCAGGTTTCACAGGCACAGAGGAGAGAGAGCCAGAGGCTGGCCTTGGAGGGTGCCGTGAGTGGCCACAGCCCAGGAATGCCAGCAGCCGCTGGAACGGGCCTCCTGGAGGACCTTGAGTGAGTACAACCCCGCCTCTGCCCAGGGAAGCCGGTTTAGGACTTCTGCCTCCAGGGCTGTGATAGAATAAGCCCCTGCTGTTCCAACAGCCTTGTAACTAAAACCTGCTCCCTCCCAGCCATTCCCCACTGGAACCCTTGAAGCCCGAAGGGAATCAGATCTCGCTGCCTCCTGCTAAAGCCTTCTGTTATCTACACATTACACTTGAAGAAAAGCCAGCCTGGAGCCACCTTTGGCAGTGTCCACACAGCAGCCACGTTTGAAACAGCACAAGACTGGACGTGACCTGTCTGTGATGCAGAAACCAACAGTGGGGTGCTCGCCCGATGGAACCCCACACGAGGAAGGGGAGGATCTGCGGCCCACATGGCCAGAGAAAGAAGCCGGGCACAGAGGAGCAAAACTGAGCGAAAAACAGGCAAAGTGCATCTGTGGTGGGAGCAGCCTGCGTGGTGGAGTGGGTTGGGGGTGAGGGGGGCTTCTGGGTGCTGGAGGAGCTCTGTTTCTTGATGCTGCTAGGCATGATACTACTGTAGGCATGATGTGTTTGCTGCTTCCTACATGTGGTAAACCTCCACCAGAAGCTTACAAAGCCCCAAGAGGCAGGGAGCACAGTCATGTTTGCCAGGGGCTGGGAGGAGGGGGCCATGGGAACAACTGCTAATGGGTGCAAAGTTTCCTTTTGGGGTTGTGCAACCAGAGAGAGGTGATGGATGGTCGCATGACATTGTCAGCGTACTAAATGCCAATGAGTTGTACACTTTAAAATGTTATGTGAGGGAGCAGATGTGGCTCAAGCCGTGAGGGCCTGTTTCCCACATGGGAGGTCCTGGGTTTGGTAACTGGTACCTCCTAAAAACAAACAAAAAAACAAACAAGCAAACAAATGAAAAAACAAAACAAAACACCAACTCATGAGAGCTGATGTGACTCAGTACTTGAGCACCGGCTTCCCACATACAAGGTCCAGGGTTCAATCCCTGGTACCTCCTAAAAAAACACACACAAAAAACAAAACAAAGGGTAACTTCAAGAATAGAGAAAGGAAGTAGATTAGTGGGTGCCAGTGGTTGGGGAAAAACTGTCAGTGGATTCAGGGTTTGTTCTTGGGGTGCTGAAAATGTTCCGGAATTGGAGAGTCCTGACAATGGGATATATACTAAATATACTAAATTTAGCATACTAATTATACTAAAAGCCGTTGACGTGTACACTTTAAATGGGTGAAGTGTATGGTACATGAGTTATAACTCAAAAAAAAGGAGTCCTCAAAGAGCCCTGGGCACTAATCCTGGACAAAGACCTGAGCGGGAGTGGGGAGCCAGGGAGCCCTCCTGAGGCAGTGACAGCCGCTGGGAGAGCCAGGAGCAAGGCTGGGGCTGGCGAAGGGAGGAGAAGGAAGAGAAGGCCTGATGGCCGTCTGTGGGCAGGCGGTCAGGCGGACGGCTCAGGGCGCCATCAGCAACCCCGGCACTGTCGCTTCAGTCCGTTGAGTCTGCAAAGCAGGAACATTTCTAGCTCTCAGTGGATTAGTGCCGGGACGGCAGAGGGGCTGGAAAGCGCTGGCCAAGGGCACGGAGGGCAGTCTAAGGCCGTGCTGACTGGCCAGCGGGGCCGACTGGGCGGCAGAGCCAAGGCACAGGGGCCACACGCCCCTCCTGCCCCTCACCCGTGCCCCTGCCACGCAGCTCCTCACACAGGACCCTCCAGGTCCTGGCCAGCATCCGGGGCCCTCCCAGGGCGCCCCCTCGCGACCACCGGGCTGCTCCGGGGACGCTCCCGGGCCCTGGTAGCACTGCGACGAGCACCGAAGGACGCCAGGCCTGGCCCCAGGCCTTAGAGGGGACCAGAGCGGACTCGCGGCCCGCACACTGAGCAGGAGGAGGGGCCTGGGGGGGCGTCACCGGGGGGCGGGGCCGGGGCCGCGCGCGGGCCTGGAACAAAGGCGGGGCGGGAACGCGGCCCGCGACCCTCCCCGGCGCCGGGAGGCCCCGGCCTCGCCTTGCGCAGGCCTGTCCGCCCCCCTCCCGGAAGCCGCTCCCGGAAGCCGCTCCCGGGCCCCGGCCTCGGGGTCGCCGAGGCGGGATCTCCCCAGACAGGACCCCGCCGGGGAGGATGAGGGCGCCCCGGGCCGATGAGGCCGAGCCTCGAGGTCGGGGCGAGGCTTCCGGCGACCGGTGAGGGCGCCTGGGCGGCGGGCGGGGTTCTTTGGGCAGCTTCCTGTATTTTTCCCATTTAACAATAAAAAGGCTAAAACCACCTCAGGCAGCCGCGGCCTCTCCAGGCACGGGGACCCTCCGCCCCGCCCCCTCACGTCGGCCCGCCCCTCGCCCCGGCCCCGCCCCTGCCCCCGCGCGCTTGGTGACGCAGCGGCTGGAGAAGTCGCCCGCGGGCCGCAGGGCAGGGGAGGCGGGGGACTGTCGTCGGCTGGCCGCTGCGCGTGCGCAGTACGGAGGCTTGGGCCTAGAGAGAAGCACGCCCTAGTATGCGGCGGTGATGCCCCACGGCCCCGCCCCCGCCGCCCGAGCCGCGCCGCGGGGGTGGTGGGAGGAGCCAGCGCTCGCGCCTGCGTACTGGCAGCGTCGCGGCCGGCGCAAGCCCCGCCTCCGGGCCGCGCGGCGCCCAGCGCGCGTGCGCGGTGGCGTCGGCGCCAGTTATTTCTGTCCCGCCCCCCGGCCGCGGCTCTTTCTGCGAGCGGGCGCGCGAGCGAGCGGTTGTTCGCGTGGCGCTGGCCGGTTGCGCGGCGGCGGCGGCGTCTCGGCGGCAGTGTCGGCGGCGGGAGCGGGCGGCGGCCGGCCAGGCCTCGGCAGCGCCCCGCGCGCGGCTGGCGGCGGCCCCGGCAGCTGCGCTCGGCCTCGCGGCGGCCCAGGCGGCCCGGGCGGCGCGGCCGTTGGCGGCGATCGCATCTGCGCCTGCGCGGCGGGCCCCGCTCCCCTCCTCCCCCCTGGGCGCCCCCGGCGGCGTGTGAATGGCGGCCTCGGCGGCGGCGGCCTCGGCGGCGGCGGCGGCGGCTTCGGCCAGCCCGGGCCCGGGCGAGGGCTCGGCGGGCGGCGAGAAGCGCGCCCCCGCCTCGGCGGCGGCGGCCTCGGCCTCGGCCTCGGCCTCGGCGGCGGCGGCGTCGCCCGCGGCGGGCGGCGGCGAGGCGCTGGAGCTGCTGGAGCACTGCGGCGTGTGCCGGGAGCGCCTGCGGCCCGAGCGGGAGCCGCGCCTGCTGCCCTGCCTGCACTCGGCCTGCAGCGCCTGCCTCGGGCCCGCGGCGCCCGCCGCCAACAGCGCTGGGGACGGCGGCGCCGCGGGCGACGGCTCCGGTGAGTCGGGGCGGGGGGCGCCCGGCGGCGGGGGGCGCCCGGGGCGCGGGGCCTGGCGGTGCTCAGCCCCCCGCCTCTCCTCGCCTCCGTAGTGGTGGACTGCCCCGTGTGCAAGCAGCAGTGCTTCTCCAAAGACATTGTGGAGAACTACTTCATGCGTGACAGTGGCAGCAAGGCTGCAGCCGACGCCCAGGACGCGAACCAGGTGCGTGCTGCCCGTCTGCCCCCGGCGCCTTCGGCCTTGGGGGAGCCCCGCGCCGCCCCGGGCGGGCGGGCCCCTGGGACTTGGTGAGGGAGGCACGCTCAGGTGGGGATTGCGGGGTGTAAGTGTAGAGCCAGCCGGCGGCCCGCCCCCTCTGACCCCGCCCTTGTCCGGCAGTGCTGCACCAGCTGTGAGGATAACGCGCCGGCCACCAGCTACTGCGTGGAGTGCTCCGAGCCGCTGTGCGAGACGTGTGTGGAGGCGCACCAGCGGGTGAAGTACACCAAGGACCACACCGTGCGCTCCACTGGTGCGCGGGTAGCGGGGCTGGCAGGGACTCTCCAGGGGGGACCTGCCCGGAAATCCTAGCGGCAAGCCTTCTTGAGCAGGAGGCCTGGGGTTCTGGGGTTCAGGTGGGAGGGGAAAGGCCCCCAGGGACCATGAGGGTGTCAAGGTGCGCAAGGAGCAGGGGGCAGATGGTATCCTGGAGGCCTGTCAGAGAATGTGTTCTGGTGGTGGAGGGACTCTGGCAGGGAAGGGCAGGCACGGGTGAGGAGAACCAGAATCCTTTGTGAAGGATGTGAGGAGCTGTCTGAATTTGGGGTTCCCTGGCATTCTTGCTTAAGTCAGTGCCGGGGAAGTGAGGCCTTGGGGCATGGGCATCTGGATCCATGGCCTGTCAGTGATGGGGAGTCTCGAAAATGTCATAGCTGTGGGACAATAGCCTTTCGCCTGAAGCTCAGTGTGATGTTTCCGGTTATCTCTGTACGTACGCTGGTGCCTGTCCCAGAATGCCTGCACGCTGGCCGTTCAGGAGCTACCAGGAGTCCACAGTGGGTCTTGGTTCAGGGCAGAGGTGGGGGTGTCTTGGATTCCAGTGCTGTGTGCCTCAGGCTAAGTGGGCTGTCATAGGACAGGATCAGTGATGGGGAGGAGGGAGGGAGGGAGGGGTCGGTGTACCAGGACAGCTTTCTAGCGGGGTAGGTGGGTTTTTGGTCCCAGAGAGAGGCCCTGATGCTGTTCTGTGTGTCCTTGTCTGATAACGTTCTCTCCCCCAAGGGAGGAGAGCCGAGCCGAGCAAGACCCCGTCAGCCTTTGTCTTGCTAGGGTGTAAAGGGGAGGTCCACACACACGGCCCCTGAGTGTCTTGTCTGCATGGTAGTTCTAGATTCCTGGTGTTTGTCTACACCAGCCTCATTCTTGTACAGGCCTCGATGCTGTGGTGATCAGTACACTCTCTGCTGGAGAGAACGTGCCCTGGACGGAGGATAGAGGGAGCCAGGGGACTGGGGGGAGGGGGGCGGCGCGTTGTCAGTAGGTGGACAGGTAGGAGCTCTCTTGAAGTCTGTACACCTGGGGCAGAAGGGAGCAGCGGGCAGCATTCTTCACCTCTGTTCTCAAGCTCAGAAGCGGGAGGGTGGACCAGAGCATCTGGGCTGGCTGCGGTGGAGAGTACTAGGAGTAAGGCTTGGACCCACAGGCCGGCACTCTGGCACTGCTGGGGGCGGGCGACCTTCGGGGTGCCTAGGTGCAGGCGGCCAGGGTGAGGGCCGGCCTCACAGCACCCTTCCCCGCAGGGCCTGCCAAGTCGCGGGATGGTGAGCGCACAGTCTACTGCAATGTGCACAAGCACGAGCCCCTCGTGCTGTTCTGCGAGAGCTGTGACACCCTCACCTGCCGGGACTGCCAGCTCAATGCCCATAAGGATCACCAGTGAGTCCCGTGGCTGGCCTGGGGCGTGGGAGCCGTGTGTGCCCTGTGCTCAGCATTGTGGTCCTTCTTGACTCACAGGTACCAGTTCCTGGAGGACGCAGTGAGGAACCAGCGCAAGCTCCTTGCCTCGCTGGTGAAGCGCCTTGGGGACAAGCACGCGACACTGCAGAAGAGCACCAAGGAGGTTCGCAGCTCGTAAGTTGGGCTGCTGGGGCCGTTGGGGGGCCTGGCCCTGTACCTGCCTGGTCTAACCTACCTCGCTTCCTTCAGAATCCGCCAGGTGTCAGACGTGCAGAAGCGTGTGCAGGTGGACGTCAAGATGGCCATTTTGCAGATTATGAAGGAGCTGAACAAGCGGGGCCGGGTGCTGGTCAATGACGCCCAGGTACGGTCTCTCTCTGTGAGCTAGAAGGATCCCCTGGCCCTCTTGCCCCTGCTGACCCTGCCCCATCCCCCACCACAGAAGGTGACCGAGGGTCAGCAGGAGCGGCTGGAACGGCAGCACTGGACCATGACCAAGATCCAGAAGCACCAGGAACACATTCTGCGCTTTGCCTCGTGGGCCCTGGAGAGTGACAACAACACTGCCCTGTTGCTTTCCAAGAAGCTGGTATGTGGGTGGGCAGGCCGCAAGTCGTGGTAGCTCTGGGCTGGTGGCCGCTCCTCTGCCACTCACACCTCTTCTTGCCTCCAGATCTACTTCCAGCTGCACCGCGCCCTCAAGATGATTGTGGACCCTGTGGAGCCGCACGGCGAGATGAAGTTCCAGTGGGACCTCAACGCCTGGACCAAGAGTGCTGAGGCCTTCGGTGGGTCCTGGGCCCTCTTCCTGGCCCTGCTTGGGGCACTGCGCCTCCTCATGCTTTTGCTCTTTCCCTCTTCTCCAGGCAAGATTGTGGCAGAGCGTCCTGGCACCAACTCGACCGGCCCTACTCCCATGGCACCCCCGCGGGCTCCAGGACCCCTGAGCAAGCAGGCTTCCAGCAGCAGCCAGGTGAGCGGGCTGTTGCAAGTGGGAGGGGAGGGGTGCCGGCTCCCACAGGCCCGAGCCTCAGTCTCCACTCTGTTCTGCCTGCAGTCCATGGAGGTGCAGGAAGGCTACGGCTTCGGGTCAGGTGAGTGGCACTGACGCCAGCCAGGGGGAAGGGGGCGTGGGGGGCTGGCGCTCTGATCCCACCCCAATCTGGTGTCTCCTCTCCATCTCCGGGTAGATGATCCCTACTCCAGTGCAGAGCCCCATGTGTCGGGCGTGAAGCGGTAAGTGGAGGGAGCCCAGGGGCAGCGGGGAGGTGGGCCTAGACCTGGACTTCATGCACGGCCGTGCCCGCAGGTCCCGCTCGGGCGAGGGCGAGGTGAGCGGCCTCATGCGCAAGGTGCCACGGGTGAGCCTGGAGCGCCTAGACCTGGACCTCACGGCCGACAGCCAGCCGCCCGTCTTCAAGGTGTTCCCGGGCAGCACCACCGAGGACTACAACCTCATCGTCATCGAACGCGGTGGTGCCGCGGCTGCTGCTGGCCAACCAGGGGCTGTGCCCCCGGGGGCCCCTGGAGCCCCTCCTCTCCCTGGCATGGCCATTGTCAAGGTGAGTCTTTCCTGAGGGACGGCAGAGTGGGACAACACCTGCGCTCCCCTGCTTGCATCCTGCTGGCTGCCCCTTGTCCCTTGCAGGAGGAAGAGACTGAGGCTGCCATCGGAGCCCCACCCGCTGCTGCCGAGGGACCCGAAACCAAGCCTGTGCTGATGGCCCTGACAGAGGGCCCCAGTGCCGAGGGCCCCCGCCTGGCCTCGCCCAGTGGCAGCACCAGCTCAGGTCTGGAGGTGGTGGCTCCTGAGGGTGCCTCGGCCCCAGCTGGTGGCCCGGGCACCCTGGATGATAGTGCGACCATCTGCCGCGTCTGCCAGAAGCCAGGTGACCTGGTGATGTGCAACCAGTGCGAGTTCTGCTTCCACTTGGACTGCCACCTACCAACCCTGCAGGACGTGCCAGGGTGCGGGCCGGGGTGGGGCGGGGCGGGGCTGGCCTGGGTGGGACAGGGCAGGAGTCCTAACCAGGCCCCTCACTCTCCCTCCATCCACCTCAGGGAGGAGTGGAGCTGTTCACTGTGCCACGTGCTTCCTGACCTGAAGGAGGAGGACGGCAGTCTCAGCCTGGACGGGGCTGATAGTGCCGGCGTGGTGGCCAAGCTCTCACCAGCCAACCAGCGGGTGAGGACCGGGTGGGTGGCACCAGCTTGGGAGAGTCTGAGGGAGTGGGGGCCCTGGCAGCTCTGACATCCCCTCCCGGTGTTGCCTGTAGAAGTGTGAACGCGTCCTGCTGGCCTTGTTCTGCCATGAGCCGTGCCGTCCTCTGCACCAGCTGGCCACTGACTCCACTTTCTCCTTGGTGAGCCCCAAGACTGGGAAGGGAAAGGGGTGGGTGTGTGCCCCCCTGCACCCACTGACCCATGCGGCCTGCCCGCTCACAGGACCAGCCTGGTGGCACCCTGGACCTGACGCTGATCCGTGCCCGCCTCCAGGAGAAGTTATCGCCCCCCTACAGCTCCCCCCAGGAGTTTGCCCAGGATGTGGGCCGCATGTTCAAGCAGTTCAACAAGCTGACGGAGGTGAGTTCTGCGCAGGGGCAGGGTGGGGTTGGGGTAAGGTGGGCAGAGGGGGGTGGCCAGAGCTTGAGGCAGTTCACCACACCCCTTTCCTGGCCCCAGGACAAGGCGGACGTGCAGTCCATCATCGGTCTGCAGCGCTTCTTCGAGACACGCATGAATGAGGCCTTTGGTGACACCAAGTTCTCAGCTGTGCTGGTGGAGCCTCCACCTCTGAGCCTGCCGGGGGCTGGCCTGGGGGCCCCAGAGCTGCCCAGTGGCCCCAGCGATGGCCTCTGAGGCTGGGGCCCCCATGGCCACCTTGGCGTGGCTTTGTTCTCCGTCTTCTCTCCTCTCCGGTGACTTGCTCCCAGTTCCTGGTGGTTCTGTACCCCAGCCCCCCACCATATGGTTTTTACTTCTGTGAATTTAATAAAAACTTCACCAGTTTCTCGGTGCTGGAGTGGTGGGGACTGTGAAGGGGGTACGGTCTGGCCTCGCTGCATACATCCACCTCTCTGAGTCCCTGTGGTGCTTTGGGCAGGCGGGGTCCTGCCACATACCCTGGTCTCTGCGCCTTGGGTGGAGGGAGTGGAGCAGGATGGATGGGTGCCCAGGGTGGGCGGGGCCCAGGACTGCCCTGCACAGCCCACGCACAGATGTGCAGGGCAGGCTGTCCTCACCCCTGGCCTGCCTTCTGGCTGGCTCTCCATGCCCTTGGGATCTGATTCTGGGTCTGCCCCCCCCTTCCTCCTGTCCTCATGGGTTCCCCAATAGGCCATTTCCTGTCCTGTCCTGGGGAGCTTGGTGGCTCCATTTGGGCTGGGCCAAGGCAGGCCTGCAAGGAGGTTCTCACCAGACTGGTTTCGTTCCCCTTCTCACCTGCCTTTGACCCTCCGCAGTGGACTCACGGCTGTTGCACCCCTGCCCACACCCCAAGCGTGCTGGCTGCCCAAAGGTACACCCAGCCACACATCCTTGGGCCAGTTCCCACACAGGCCTAGGCTGAGTGTCCAATATCTTTATTCCAGAGAAGGAAGAGCGAGTGCCTGGGTACCCACTGGCCCCGTGGGGGTGGGGTGGGGCCATCAGTCCCTCCGCAGGTTCTTGAGCCGCTCTTCCAGGTCAGCGTCGGCGTCTGCCAGGGCTGAGGCTGCTGCCTCTGCCTTCTTCCCACCAGCAGCCACGCTGAGTGAGCCCCCAGTGGAAGGGAGATCTGCGGGAAGAGCAAAGATCGGGCAGAGCCTGCAGGGAAGAAAGTGAGGGGCTGGGGCTGGGCACTGGGTGGGACGTGGGGCCCCGAGTTTGGCACAACTCACTCGACAGCTCATCTGTCAGGCTCAGCCCCAGCTCATCCAGTACCTGGGAGACCACAGCATCGCTAAGGAAGAGAAGTGAACTCAGGGAAAAGCAGGCTTGTGTGTCCACCCTACACCCAGCACCCGGCCTCCACGCACCTCTCTTCCTCATCTTCCTCGTCACCCATGGCATCGTCAATGGCGTCGTTCATCATCTCCTCCTTCATGTCCATGATTTCTGCCTGCCGCTCAAACTCCATCATGATCTTCTGGATCTGGGGCAGCTTCAGCTGGGAAGAGGGATGGAGAGGAGGGTGAGCCTGGCCCCTGCGGTCAAGTGGGGTGGGGTAGGGGAGGGGAGAGGCAGACCTGTCTGTTCATGGTGCCCATCGCCTTGGTGACGCCCTTCATGGCTTGCGCCATCGAGTTGTTGGATTTGAGCGTCTGGATCTTGAGGGATACGGCCTGAATATTGGCCCG
Organism: Cabassous unicinctus; assembly: GCA_029593785.1. Taxonomy (NCBI): domain Eukaryota; kingdom Metazoa; phylum Chordata; class Mammalia; order Cingulata; family Chlamyphoridae; genus Cabassous; species Cabassous unicinctus. The sequence goes on from JAQZBX010044306.1 coordinate 12,809, forward strand.
CATGAGCACGAATTTACGCACGTAGCGCCGTGTGCGCACCAAATCCTTGGCCATGATGCGCACGGCATCCTGCAGGTTGGACAAGAGGGGCAGGGACAGGGCTGGGCGTTGTAACTGCTCCTGTACAGTTCCTGTCAGGTGGTGGTGGTCCCCTCATCCCACCACTCCTGTGGTCCTCAGAGCAATGGCCACTGCTCGCTCCTACCCCCACCCTCAGCTTGCCCCTGCATTTCCCTCCTGCCTCTTGGGCGACCACTCCCCAAGTTCCTTTGTGGATTTCTCTGGTCTCTCTGACCTCTAGATGCTGAAAGGTTCTGATTCACTCCATCCTTTTTCTGCCCTTGACTTAAAACACACATTCCTAAATTTCAATCCTTAGCCTGGACAAAGACTTTGCCTCTTCCTCCACCTCAAGCTTCACCTAGAATGTCAAACACACCTGAAGTTCAACTTTTTAATTTCTGCCCGAACCTGCTCTTACTTGCCTTCCTCTGCTCAGATTAAAACCCTGTCATGGATCACAGCTCTGCTGCCTTTCGTGTCTCCCAGCCTATACCCCTGCCTTCAAAGCAGATCTCAGGCACCCTCTTGGTGTCCCCTCTCTGGTTTGGGCTGCCTCCGTCTCTAAACTCTCCGACTCGGCTCCCACTGTGGCCCGTGATTGCAATAGGTCTGGCCCACACCGACTTTTTCTGTCATACACCCATCTTGCTGAGGCTCCTTATCTCACACTTGGTGTCACGTCTGCTTGAAACGCTCTTTGCCTGGATCTTTGCAAGCTTGCTCTCTTCATCACTCAAGCCTTGGCTCTGACATCACTTCCTTGGAGATGATCTTTCCTGACCTGTAAACTGGGAGATCTTGTTCGCCCCTCACTCCACTGCTGCCTTTATTTTTTTTTTTTTTGGAGGTACTGGGGACTGAACCCAGGTCCTGGCAAGCAGGCACCCAACCACTGAGCTAAATCTGCTCCCCATCCACTGCCTTCTTAAACTACCTATCTGCCCTGCTGACTGCCATTGCCACTGTCAAAACAGTGCCCGACCATGTCATGGCTCCTCTCCCTGGTCCCAGCTCCTGCTTGTCAGTGCTCACCATCTGGCCTTGCTTGGCCATTTTCTTAATGTCTGCGATAATTTTCTTTTCCTGGGTCTCCAGCTTCTGTCGCTCCCGGTCCAGTTCCCGCATGGCACGGTTCAGGGCCCGCTGATTTTGCCGCAGCAGCTCCTCTGGCGTCTTCCGGCGCCCAAACAACAGGTCCATGGCGGCAGGAGCCTGCCGGTGGGCCTGGGGCAGGTGAAAGGCCTAGCAGCAAGGCATGGGGGCCCAGAGGGAAAGGGAGAGGCAGGGCCGGGGTTAGAGAAGGCCTGAGAAATGAGAAAGGGCTAGAGGGAAGAGGTGTGAAAGGGTGGCCAAGAGGGTGTGGTTGAGACTGGGTAACCCAAAGGACTTTAAGGGGTTAAACACTGAGGCCTAAAAGTTGCCCCTCTTCTATCAATGTGCCTCCATGAAGGTAGGTACCAGCTTCTTAGGATCCGAGAGTGAGGCCCTGGAGTCTCTGATGGACTCGGACAGGAGGTGGACTTGGGCGGGTACAATGGGGACATTTGGAAGGAAAGCGCGCAGGACAACAGGACAATCGGGGAGGCAGCTCTGAGGCTGAGGACAGGGTGTGGGTGGCATGAGAACTGGAGGCCCCGATGCTGAGGAAACCTGGAGCCGCCAAAGACACGGTCTTGGCGTTACAGGGCCCTGTAAACCGAGGTCAGGCAGGGTCCGGCGGTACTGGCTCCACACCGAGGACAGTCTCGGGCCGCCAAAGACAGGGCGCCCCCGAGTGCCGAGGAAGGTGTTCCCGAGGAGTGGCGAGGCGCTGGACGCCGGGCGAGGAGGAGTGGACCCCGAACGCCGCCGCCCGTGCGCGCGCCCGGTACCCTGGCCTGGCAGGAGCCACTCACCGGAGTTGGGTCGGGGTCCCTGCTTCCGCTTCCGGGTTACACCACCCTTAGCTCGGATCCTCGACGTGCCCACTAACGACGGTCCCTCGGTTCTGTCGCTTCTGCCGCCGCCGCTTCCGGATTAAACGACCTGACGTCACGTGTCCCGCCTGCGCTCGGAATGCTGGGAGGCGGCAGGAGCGCGCATGCGCATATGCCTCCGAGTCGGCGGGCAGCGGGGCGCATGTGCAACAGCACCTGCCTGCCTGCGTGCGTCCGGCCCTAGGTTGTTACCGGGTTCGAGCCCCGCAGCCGAACCCGCCCGAGCGAACAGAGCCAGTCCCCAGGGCTTGGTCCCCGCAGAGTTGTAAGCTTCCGACCAGCCAATCTGGGGGTCCTGCATCCCACCCCGTCTCAAATTGGGCTCCTTCCCATTACCCACAAAGGGCTTGGCTCCTCCTTTCCTGAGGCCTCTGCAGCCCCTGGACCTCCCTGGCAGGCCCACCCATAGCAGAAGGCCACAGAGCTGGGAGTGGTGCAAGCCTTCCCCCAAGCCGCCGTGCCTGTTCCACGCTGGATCCAGTCCCTTGCTCAGACAGTGTCAGGCTCCAGACCTGGTCTGACCGAGGCACTGGGCGGCCTGCTTGGAGCACCCCAATGCCACCTCTGACCACCCACTCCCAACTCCCCCCAAGCCGTGTGGTGTACCCACACAAGAAAGAAGCAGAGGCCATGCAGTAACATTCCCCTTTAATAGCCTGGTAGGACCTCCGGTGGCAGAGGGGTGGGATGCCGGGCACCAACTACCCAGACCCTCACCCACCCACCCAGGAGCCCAGCGTGGGGGGCTGGACAGCACCCAGCGCGGGGCTAGACAAGCCAATTCATTTCCCATCGCTGAGCGGGTCGGGGAGGCAGCGCCGACCTTAATCACATGGTGGTTAAAAAAAAAATAACAAGGGGTGGGTTGCAGGGAGGGGAGGCAAGGCCAGGGCAGAGGACACCCCCTACCGGCCGCCCCCCACCTCCCCACCCATGGCCCCCAATAAATATTTGCAGGGGATGCCTGGGCTGGCGGCCCTGGCGGGGCAGGGCAAGCGCTGACCCTATTTCAGGCAGCGCTCAAAGTAGGTGGAGCCAATGTAGCCGCCCCGCATGGAGCGCTGAACGTTCTGCTCAAACAGCCGTCGGTTGTTCTGCAGGACCTCGGCAGCTTCCTTATTCAGTGGGTCCTCAGGGTTGGGCTCCTGTGGCCAGCACAGGTGGAGATCAGTAGGCCCAAGAGCCAGAGGGGCTGACCTCCCACAGCTCCTAGCCACACCTGTCTCTACTCACCAGGAAGAGATACTGCAGGCCATAAATTATGGAGTTTATCGTAAGGACTGGCTTCCAGTCCTCTCTGTGGACAGAGAACATTGGAGTCAGGAGCTGGCAAGCAGGCAGCTGCCACAGTTCCTCCTGAGGCCTGAAGGGTCAAGACCCAGGACCCAGGAGAGTGGGGATGTGAGAGGCTGGGGGGAATATGCAGAGGACAGGCCAGGGAGAAAGCCAAGGTCATGTTGTAAGAAAGAAGCCATGGAGATGGAGGGAGCATAGGAACACAGACTGAGGGGAGAGAAGGTGGAGATGGAACCAGAGCCCATGAGATCACAGGGCGGGCCAGCAGACAGAAGGGTGGCATCCTCACCTGAGGATGTTGAGGCAGACGTTGCCCTCGAGGTCGATGTTGGGGTGATAGACCATTGTTTCACACTTCACCTTGGGGGGGTCATGTGGATAACCCTGGCCCACCTAGCTCGGGAAGAGAGAGGAGGGGGTAGGTGCCCAGCAGGGTCTGGCTGGGGCCTCAGTTGCACCCCCCTCAGCCCAGAGAGTTGCCTGTGCCTGCCTGGGACTCACCTTAAAACTGAATACAAACTTCCCGCTTTTGTAAAATCCCTGGGAGGAGAGAGAAGAAAGTGTCAGGTCTCTATCCTGCCAGGGCCTGGTGGATAGAACAGATCTCCCTCCCCGTGGTGGGGCTATCCCAGGTCTGTAGTGGAGAGCCTGGCCTATGTAGTCTCTCACCTCATCGGGACAGATGACCAGCTTGAAGTTGAGGAGGTCGTCTGGGTCTGAGAAGCTGATATCACACGTCTTGGGCAGGTTCAGCTCGTTTATGTCTGGGTTTGGAAAGCATACAGGGAACAGAAAGAGAGGAAGGCCCTCAGGACAAGTACCAGCAGAACCCCCACAACCTCCTCTGGAATTCCTGGGTTCCAGTCTTGGACTGTGTCCTGCACTGTAACCCTCTGCCTGCTGGGTCTGGTTCCCAACCCTCGGCAGGCTCTTCTGGACCCACAGCAAACCCCAAACGTGCATCTTTCAGATGTGGCTGTGTTTATTGGCTCCCAACCCAACCCAAGTGTATACTCTTCTGTATACACAGCCCATGTCTTCCAGCTCTCAAGAAGTGGGTCCGCCCAGTCCAGCTCCCAAGTGCACCTGCCCAACTGCTCCCTAACTCCCTGGCCCCCAGCAGCCTCTTACCACTCCAAATCCCGGTTCCTCATCCACTACCTCCACTCTCCAGTGGACACTGCTCATATCCCCTCCCTGTCCACCCGGAACTTCACTATCTTACCTCCCCTTGCCTGTCACTCCAAACCCAGGTTTCGGTTTTACTCCAAGCCCTGCTAGCCCCAGCGCCCCCGCCTGACTCTGAGATTTCTGGCACCCCCACTATGATAGTCTAAATCCTCTCCCATCCCTATCCCTAATCCCAGCCGCCCACCATCCTTTCCTCCGACACCTATCACCCCGAACCCAGACTCGCGGATCCCCGGCCTCAGACTCCCTGGTCCCTAATACCAGACACCTGGCCTCCCAGACCCCTGGCGACCGCATTACCTCACTCCCCACCTCTAACTTCCCCATCACCCCAAACCCCCGTGCCCTGACCTCCGCCACCCCCCCCATCCTCGGCGACCACATCACCCGACCCCAACCCCTATCTTAGGGCCCTGACCTTCGACCCCTCACCCTCCTACCCTTCTGGATTCGCAGCTGCGCCGCGGACGCCTTCTTGCTGCTGCCCTTGGTGCCGCCCGCCGACTCCTCCTCCTTCTTCTGCTGCTTCAGCGAGAACAGCTTGATCATCCTGCCGCCGCCGCCGCTGCCGTCGCCGCCGCGGGGCCCGGGACCCCGGTCACCCGGCCCCCCGCCGCCGCCGCTCCTCGGACCTGCTGCCGCCGCTCCTCGGACCCGCCGCCGCGGCCTCTTCCGCTGCTGCCGCCGCCCGCCCGGCCCGCCGCGCCGCTCCGCTCCGCGCCCTCCGCGCGGCCCGCCTCGGCTCCCGTAGCCCGGCTCCGGCCAGGCCCGGCTCCTCTGACGCGCTCGGAAGCGCTCGGGCGGACTCGGCTGTTCTCGGGCCGCGCGCGGCCCCGCCTCCCGCCTCCCGCCTCCCGCCGGGCCGCTCCCTCCTCCCCGTCGGCCGCTCAGGTCTCTTGAGGCCCAGCTGCGGCTGCGGACGCTGAGCTTCCTGGGCCGGGTCGCTCGCTCACTCTTTCCTTCCGCGAGGGGCTGCGGCTCAGGATGGAATGAAGAGGCAGCACGTGTCCTGGAGGCGGCTCTGCTCCGGCGGCAGCAGCGGCTTCGACGCGGAGGTCGGCAACGGCCTCGGGCGCCTAGCCGCTTCGGCTATTTCCGTCGCCTGCCCGCTTAGGCGCTTCACCACCAGACTGTGCTCTGCGCCTGCGCAGCTGCCGCCGTGCCGCCTCGGCGCGCTCGCATTACTCAGCGATAGGATTTGGGGTTCGGGCTCATTCGGGTGGGTTCGGATATTTCCGTTCATGCGGGCGGTGACGAGATCGCGGGATCGCGGACACTTCCGGGGACTCTCGCTAGGCCACGCAGGAGGCGATGCCGCCATCTTTGAGTGGGGCAGATTTGCCTCTCTTGCTGTCTGGCCATCCCCACTTACACGCGTGCAGAGCACTGTTGGGGTGGGTCAGACGAGGTCTTTGCCTCCGGAGGTCACAGACACGGAGTGATCGCGGCGGTCAAGAGCCTGGGTGAGGCTTGGGGCGCTGCCAGTAGTGTGGGCTCGAGCATCCTCAATGTCCTATCGCAACCCAAAATATCTCCATTCGTGGAGATTTTGGTTGAGAACTAGCAAACAAAATATGTATTGTGGTAGGGAGTGGTGAGCAGCATGGAGATTTACAGGCATGGTGGGGAAAATCCTTTCCCGGGTGGACACAAAGGGGGCCGGCCGATGGGGCAGGGCCAGGCCCGGATCGGCGGGGCGAGGGCTCGTGCGCAGGCGCACGGCGGTCTTCGGCGTTCCTTCCCGCGTCGGGGCGGGGCGCTGTGAGCGGCTCGGCGTCCTCTCCAATCACAGCTCCGCGTTCTCCGAGGGCGGGAGGAAGCGGAGCGCGCGGTTCTGCGACTCCGGCCATCACCACGGCCACCGCGGGCTCGCCGCGGAAGCCGTCACGCCGTGAGCTGCGCTGCGAGGCCCGGCAGGGACCCGAGTCCGGCCGGGAGGGCGGCGGGGCTCGACTGCTCAGCCCTTCCGGGCCCGATTGTGGGTTCCAGGCGCATCCCCGGCCGCCCCCGCCGCTGCGTGCTGCCGCCTCCCGGGACGCTGTGGGAGACATAGTACCGGAGGTCCAGGAGGGGCTCTCCCCGCCACCTGACTCCATAAATCAACGCCGGCCGGGCCCGCCAGCCTCACCTCGGCGGAGCAGCCCCCGCGCCTCTCTCACCCCAATCTGGCACCCACCCCCAAGCCGCCTCCCGACCTCACATCGAGGGCGCCACCTCACCCCTTACCCCCACCGCTGTCATACTCGCCCCTCAGCTGGCCCGCGCTTGGGTGGGTGGGTGGGGGGAAATCTCCCGGGTTCCTTATATGGCCGGTGCTGTGCGAGGCCATTTTGTCCTCAGCCCTGCTGGCGTTGTGGACAGAGGCCGCATTCTCAACCCCTAGCTACAAGGTGGATTTGCAGGGTGTTGTCGGCCGACAGGACAGAAATGGGCTCGTGTGGGGGCTCACACTTTGTTCCCCGTGTTTCTTTTCGGGAAGGGCTGGTCTGGCAAGTGGGTCCATGGATTTCTCGTGGCTCAGTGTGTAGTGTCTTGGCTTGAAGTTTCTCTCCATGCCTTTCTTCTTTGTTGCCATTTTTCCTGTGTAGAGTTTCACGTTTCTGCTTAGGGGTTTCTGCAGATTTCCTTTGAAGTTCTTCACAACACCGAGATGATAAAAACATGAGAGTCTTCTTGTTCTTTCTCTTTGTTTCTGATTATTTATTTTACAAACCTGTGTGACTTTTATAAATAAATAATCGACATGTTGCAGGAATGTAGGATTTATAAAGTTCTGGCACCCCTTGGTGCGTACATGCCTTCCCTAACCTGACTTTCCTAGTCCCAGCGAGGGTACCAAGGGCCCAGTGGCTTCCTTCCTCTGCCCTCTGGTTCTGAAGATCCTGGCCGAGGGTCCCTGAAGTTTTTTTCTGGTTGAAGAGAACAGTAAGTGTGGTCATGGAGCCCAGGCATCGCCCCTCCCGGGGAGGGGGGCAGGGGGTGAGAACCCCTGGTGGGGGCTCTGCTGACTTTGCCAGATGTGGTGGACACCAGAGTGGCCATAGGAAGTGGACCTGGTCCTGACTCAGGCATGGCTAGGGACTGGGCCAGGTGGGATGTGCAGGTGGGGAAAAGAAACATGCCTTCTCCAAGGCCCTGGCCTCCCTGGCATGCCTGCCTTGGTCTGAGAAACCTCTGGCCCAGGCTGACTTGTCAGCTTTCTCTGAAGCCAGGGCCCCAGGCTGATGTGGGTCAGAGTGACTGGAAGCGTTGGGAAAAGTCCACCTGCATCCCTGGATGACTTTTGGATGACCAAAGGAGGTTTCTGGAAACCTCCAATCTGAGGCCAGGCTGATACCCACCCAAAATGAGACCTTTGACCTGAGTTTAGGGCCCAAGGTGGACCCGGCTGGGTGCTGACCGTTTCTCTGTTGCAGCCTTCTACCCCACAGGCTGGAAGTGAAATGGTTCACATTCCTGGCACCTACGGTTAGGATGGGGACTGTGTCAAGATGGTAGCCAAAGGGACAGAAAAGGAAGATTGCTAAGGCATAAGAGACACATGGAGAAAAGTCTGGAGGGTCACAGAAATACCACCTCTGTAGTCTGCAGGGTGCTGAGCCTGCACTGGCAGAATCCATCCACCTTCACCTTGGTTGCTTTCAGCTGCATTTCCTGTTTTGTTTTGTTTTTTTTCTGAAAGTATTCCTAATGGAGACCTCCCAGTATAGGGGAGCCTGCATGGTACTATGCAAGGGGGTCAGGATGGGAGGAGCCTACCACCCATGAACTGGGGCCTGCACAGACCTCTCTTCCCTGTCCTGGCCCAGTGTGCTGTCTGTAGGAGTTTCTGTGCCTCAGCGCTTGTAACCGTTGGCCAATTTGATGTAATTATGAATTCCAAAAATATAATTGGATCATGCTTGTAAACTGATCTGTTAATCTGGGCATAATTAGGTTATGATTAGGGTGTTGAGCCCCACCCCTTGGTGGGTGGGGAATCAAATATAAAAGGCATGGCAAGAGCAGTCTTTGAGAAGCAGCTTTGATGTTGGAAAGAAGGCCCCAGGAGAAGAGAAGC
>JAQZBX010044307.1:0-21382 GCA_029593785.1 Cabassous unicinctus
TTTATTTATCCCCCCTCTTGCTGCTTGTGCTGCTGTGTCCATTTGCTGCGTGTCTTCTCTGTGTCTGCTTATCTCCCCCTTGCTGTGAGGTCCTGCCGCATCAGCCCACGGCACCGTGCGAGCCGGCCTGCCCTCACAAGGAGGCACCGGGAAGCGAACCCGAGGCCTCTCATATGGTAAACGGGTGCTCTGTCCATTGCGCCACACCCGCTTCCTGCCGTGAGGTTGCTGCATCAGCCCACCGCACCGCTCAGGCCGGCGTGCCCTCACAAGGAGGCCTCGGGACACAAACCTGGGCCTCCCACATGGTAAACGGGGGCTCCATCCACTGAGCCACACCTGCTTCCCTGTATTTATTCTTTGGAATAATATTCAAATCTTTTGCTCTTTTTTAAATTGCATAGTTTGTCTTTTTATTGTTGAGTCATATGTTCTCTTTATATATCTTGTATATTAAACTATTATTGGATATGTGATTACCAGAACTGTGAGAATAAATATTTCTTGTTTTATGCAATTGAAACTCCATGGTATTTTGTTACAGTAGCCCTAGGAAACTGACACAAGCATGAACTTCTCACATTACTTTCCAAATTAGATAAGCCCCCTTACAGAATTATATGGAACTTCTGCTCTTATGCCTTGCCTCTTCTCTCTGGGCAAATACTGTTTGCCACTTTACTGGACCTAGAAGTGGTGACAGAGGTCCACACTTCCTGGAGTGACACCCCTGACCTTTGAGTGGATAGGTAGAGAGGGTAGCCTCTAGTCTTCTCATCTTGCCCTGCACAGAGCAGAACTTCCATCTTGTGACAGAAGTAGTCTGGAAGCAATTGGGTCCTAGTATTTTAGGTCTGCTTGCCTGGGTTAGGGCTTCCACTATTTGAGTGCAGGTTGGGTAAGGAAAATAAGCCCCCATTCAGTTGGCTACAAATGCCTGGATTAGAGCTTCTCCATGATCCTTAAAATGTACAGCAGCATGATTTGGTAGTGGTTCTATACCTCTGTGGAAGGAACTCCACACAGCACAATGTGTCTTGTGTTGACAGGTTCTTGGATATGTCTAAGGCAGCATTGCTAAGGTGTGAGAAAGTCATAGAGAACAAAACTGCTACCTTATGATATAGCAATGCTTGAAATCTAGAAATATTACAGGCCAAAGATTTCTTCTAATAACTTTCAAAATATTAATCACAGGTGGGACTATTCCCAACATCCATTCATGAACCTCCCTTCTTATCATACACATCTTGCTTAATTCCAAAAGACATTTGAACTGGCTAAAAAAATACATAGCAATTTAGGAATCAACAGCATGGATAGATGATTCTCTTAATTGGTCTCTCTCAGCCAATTTAGGTACTTAGAATACACATCAATTCAATAACTTGGCAATATTTCCAAATCTTATGCATTTCTGCATAAAGATATTCCTCTGAAGATATGTAATTTAGTTCACCATCTGACTAGCTTAAAATAAGCAAGTAAAGAATATGATTACAATTAGACCATACTTAATTTTTACAATTTTCTCTCTATGTAAGAGTATAGATGTACTGGTTATCATTGCAAAATTGTTACATAAACGTTGTAGGAACAAATAAACTAGATCTTCTTTCCTTTCTGAATCTTCTCCTTCCCCTTTGAACTTACCAGATAGAGTCTTTAAAATAATGATTCTCAATATGTTCATGGAGATAAAGGAAAATATGGTGGTAAACATGGAGAAAGAATTAAAGAATATGAGGAAAACAGTGAATGAAAAATGTGTGAATCTCTCTAGAGAAATACAGGAGTTGAAGAACACAAAACTGAAATGAAAAATTCCCTAGACTGTTTCAACAGTAGATTGGAGGTGGCAGAAGAAAAAATCACTGAACTTGAAATCAAGACAACTGAAATGATTCAGGCTGAGGAAAAGAAAGATGAAAGCATTAAAAAGAATGAACACAACCTAAGAGAGATGTGGGACACCATCAAACATACCAATATATGCTTTGTGGAGGTCCCAGAAGGAGAAGAAAGAGAGATAGGAATAGAAGGAATATTCAAAGAAATAATGGCAAAAAAGTGTCTCCATATTAAAGAAGTACATTCAAGAAGGGCAAAGAACACCAAACAGGGCAAATTAAAGGAGAACCATGGCCAAACACATACTTATCAAATTGTCCAATGTCAAGGATAAGGAGAAAGTGCTCAAAGCTGCAAGAGAAAAGAAGCAATTTATTTAAAATGGTATCACTCTAAGAGTAAGTGCCAATTTCTAATCAGAAACCATGGAGGCAAGAAGGGCAGTGTGGCAAAATATTTAAAGTGTTAAAAGAAAACAATTGATTACCAAGACTTACTTTAAAATATGACAGCGAAATTGAGGAATTCCCATAATACAATAGCTAAGGGAATTTGTCATGACTAGACCAGCCATAGTAGCAATGCTAAAGGACATTCTTCAGACTGAAAGGAAAGAACACTAGACAGTGGATCAAAAGCAAGAAATAAAGACCTGTGGTAAGGTAACATTTAGATAATTATATATGTCAATGCTATTGTATTTTTGCTTAATATGGTTGCTAAAATACAAATACATTAAAAGTATCATAAATTGATGATTTTGGACATAAAGTAAACAAAGATATAATTTGTAAAAGGACAAAATAGTTGGGGGGATGGAGAGGTGTAGAAACAGTGTATGTTTATGTTACTGAAGATGAATTGGTATCAAATGAAATATGATTGTTACAGATTTAGGAGGATAAATTTTAACCCCATAATAATGACAAAGAAGATACATGCAAAATGCGTTCAGAAAGAAATGAGAAGAGTCTCAAAATGGCACAAAACAAAAAGTCAAATAAAGATGGAAGTAGGTACTGATGGAAGAATTGAAGAACAAAAGAAAAGGCATGAATTACAAACACAAAATAGCAAAATGTCAAAAAGAAGGTTGCATTATTAGTACAAACTTTAAATATAACAGTTAAACTCTCCCATCAAAAGGCAGAGATTGGCAGGATGGATAAAACAGCATGACCCAACCATAAATGCTGCTTACAAGAGATTCACCTTAATTTCAAAGACATAAGTAGGTTAAAAGTGAAAGGGTGGAAAAATATATACCATGCTAGTAGTACCCAAAAGAGAGCTGAGGTGTCTAAACTGATAGATAAAATAGATTTCAAGTCAGAAATAGTTACATGGGACCCTTCCTAACTCATTCTATGAGACCAACATCATTCACATATCAAAGCCAGATAATAACACAAAAACAGAAAACTAAATATAGATATAAAGATCCTCAACAAATTACTAGCAAACAGAATCCAAAAGGACATCAAAAGAATTATACATCATGATCCAGTGGTATTCATGCAAGGATGGTTCAATATATGAAAATCAATAAATGTAATATATTAATATACCACATTAAAAGAAAAAATGGAAAAATCACATGATCATTTCATTCCAATTGATATAGAAAAAGCATTTGGAAAAATCTAGCACCCCTTCTGATGGAGTTTCAATTAAAGGCCATGACTACTGACAGAAAGGTCACCTTGGAATGTAATAAACAAGCCCTCCAGTCTCATGCTAATAGGAGCTGGGTGGGGAAACATCCTGAGATTATGCTTGTGAATTGCAGAAATGTAACAAAGAACTGAGCTATTGACCTTTAATACTTGTTGATTTCAGTAAGATGTAACTGTCAAGTATCTATTACCTTGCACATGCTCACTCATATTTTCTTTGTTCTAAAGCCAGAATAAAAGCCACACTTTGTGAGGTGGCTGGGCTCTTCTCTCTATATCGGACGGAGAGACCCCTGATCCCAGTTTCTTCTTCTCTTTGTCTCTTTCTTTCTCATCCGTGGCACCGTTTTCAATGACCCAGGTCCTGAACGCCAACACCCTTCTTGATTAAAAAAAGCACTAAACCTAAGAAACTTCCTCAACATGATAATTTATCAAGGAAAATAAACAGAGCTAACATTAGACTCAATGGTGGGAAACTGAAAACATTCCATCTAAAAACAAGTACAAGCCAAGGATGTCCACTGTCACCACTGTTATTCAACATTGTACTGGAGGTTTTAGCTATTTACAGATGACATGACCCTCTATACATAAAGTCCTGAAAACTCCACAACAAAGGTATTGGAACTATTAAAGAAAGAAAAATGGTGGAGTACAAGATCAACACCCCAAAATCAGTAGTGCTTTTATACACAACCAATGAACAATCAAAAGAAGAAATCAAGGGAAAAAATTCTCTAACCAAGGATGTAAAAGACTTGTATGCAGAAATCCACAAAACATTGCTAATAAGAATCAAAGACCTAAATAGGTGGGAAAAAAGTCCATATTCATGGAATGCCAGACTAAATATTGGTAAGATGTCAATTTTATCCAATGCAATTTACAGACAATGAAAAATCAATCAAAATTCAAACACCTTTCTTTGCAGAAATGGAAAAGCCAATCATCAAATTTATATGGAGGGAAAAGGGACCTTAAATAGACAAAGCCATCTTGAAAAAGATGAGCAAAATTGGAGGACAAAGAAGTGGAATAAAAAACTGTGAATTACTAACCTCTGCAGCCAGGAATGGTGAACCCTGCCAGCCAGGCTTGGTGATCTGGAGATGCAGCCAGATGGAGGCACCCACCTGCATGTCAAGTGTATTAACTTAGTAATCAGGGGTCAAGTTGGGGTTGAAAAATACCTCCGGGTGTGTAAACAACTAGTTCCTCCCCTGTCACATTAAAAGGGCTCAGTGCAAGTTGGCTAATATGAAATCAAGCATCACGAGTCTGAAAATGATAATTGCCACACCAAAAAAACCATACTTTGGCTGTTTCCTATGCAAAGCATGCTATTTACTGGCATTTTTCAGAATGTTTTCATTGTCCCAGTTTTTTTTGGAGGCATTTGTTTCATAGTGCATGGACTCCCAGCTGCCATCCCAACCTCCACCGATTCACATTCTGCAACTGCTCCAGTGCAGATGTGCTAGGTCCAGGAGATGCAAACAACAAATACCCATGAAGGATAAACACTGATTGTCTCTTCAAGGGCCATTCAACTTCCCCAATTGCTTCAGATCTACACGAGCCACTAATATTTGTACAAGCTTCCACTGCAGCCTGCCATGCAGTGCTCATCTTCCTCCCAAACCACACAAAAAAACAAAAGTGTAATAAAAGAAACAGACTTTCAAGTCTCGGGCACACACCTGCACCTCACCCAAGGATGGCTTCTTTATTCACTTACATGAACACCAGGGGAATGTGCAGAAGGAAGTTTGGAGGACCAGGCAATCAACGTGGGAGTTCATTTCCCAGCTTGTCAGCTGTGCTGCTGCCCACCCTATGAGAACCTTGAAGCTGCACCCTCTCATGCATCCTGCAGAGCTCCCTGCAGGCTCCAAGGCTGAGTTTCAGGACACAACCAAATAGATTAGGTTACTGGCCAGGGACTGAGCCTGCTGTGCGTCTGGAACACGGTTTGCTAGATTTAGCAAACAAAAATACAGGATGCCCAGAAAACTTTTAATTCCAGATAGACAATGAACACATATTATGCCTTGCTCTCAAATATGGCATGGGAAATTCTTATACAAATGTTATTTTTTGGGGAAATGTGGGAAGATGACATTGTATTAAGCATATAAGGCACAGCTCTCTCACAAAAACAACAGAGAAAGAGTAAAAATCTGCCCAAGGGACCTGCTTTGGGGGTCAGCAGACCAGGACTGCTGTCAAAGAACCTAGAGACGAAGAATCCAAAACAACAAACTGTAAGTTACTAAACTTCCTGGTCACCAGGAAGGGCTTGCTTCCCCCACCCCTGAGATATTCATTGGGGTAAAGCCCCTGGCTTATTGCAGCGGATTGAGAGGGGAACAGAGTCTTCCTCCCTGTCAGCTGTTACAAGGGAAAAGGGAGGGGGAGTCAGGGGACTTTTTTTTTCAGTGAATTCAGCCAGCTTTGAATCTTAGCTCTGGCCAGATGAGAACAAACGAAAACCAAGGCAGATACACCTTTGTGGAAAGGTGCACCATCTGCTGGCCAGTCTGGAAATTACATGGACAACAACTGCTTTTAGAACTCTCTTTACCCCACACCTGGGAGGGAGCAAGTCTGCACCCCATTTATGAGTCCCTGGCATGATTTTGATAACTTACGCTGGGCAATTTTAAAGACAGGATAAGTTGAACCAAATATCAAAGAAGAGCTGTGTATTAGTCAGCCAAAGGGGTGCTAATGTGAAATACCAAAAATGGGTTGGTCTTTACAAAGGGTATTTATTTGGGGTAGAAGTCCACAGATACCAGGCCATAAAGCATTATGTTTCTTCTCTCACCACAGTCCATTGCCACGTGTTAGAGCAAGACAGCTGCTGGCATTTGCCAGGGTTCAGGCTTCTGGGGTTCCTCTCTTCCCAGGGCTGCCTCTCTTCCCAGGGCTGCATTTCCCTCCGGGCTTAGCTCCTGTTTCCTCCACAAGGTCAGCTGTAGACAATCAGGCAAATGGCTTGCTTCTCTTCTCCTGGGGCCTTCTTTACAATACCAAAACTGCTTCTCAAAAGACTGCTTCAACTCTGTTTTTGCCATGCCTTTTATATTTGATTCCCCACCCACCAAGGGGTGGGGCTCAATGCCCTACTGATGTGGCCCAGTCAACGCCCCAATCATAACTCAATCATGCCCAGATTAACAGATCAGTTTACAAGCATGATCCAATTATATTTTTGGAATTCATCAATTAAATCAAACTGCCCAACTGCAACAAGCTGTGATAAAAAAATAATAAGCAAGAGAGAGAAATTGGCTGTAAGAGTAAATTCACCAACATATCAAATGCATAAACATCACTAAAAAATTACTAGGAAACAGAAAGAGATGGCCCTGTGAAAGGAGCAAACCAAATATCCAGAAAAGGTTCAGGATTTAAGACAATTAATTCAATGATAATCACACTACTCTCCTAAATCAATTTAAAGAATCGAAAGAAAACATGACTAAAGAGATAAAGGATATTAAGAAGACACTGGGTGAACATAAAGAACAATGTGAAAGTTTGTAAAGGAAAGTAACAGACCTTATGGGAATGAACGACATGATGGATGAGATTAAAAATACATTAGAGGCACATAAGAGCTGATATGAATTGCTTGAAGACAGAAATAGTGGTTTTGAAGACAGAACATCTGAACTGGAGAAGACAGGGGAACAGAAAGAGAAGAGAATGGAAAAAATGGAATAGTGTCTCATTGTCATTGAATGACAATGCAAAACACAAAAACATATGCATTATCAGTATTCCAGAAGAAGAAAAAATGGAAAAGGGACAGAAAGAATATTTGAGGAAATAATTACTGGAAACTTCCCTATCCGTATGAAAGACACAACTATCAACATTCAAGAAGGACAATGCACCTCCAACAGAATAAACATGAATAGGCCTACCCCAAGACACCCACTATTCAGAATGACAAATATCAGAGGTAAAGAGAAGATTTTGAAAGCAACAAGAGAAAAGGAAAGCATCACACACAAGGGAACTTCAATAAGATTAAGTGCCAACCTCTCATCAGAAACCATGGAGGAGAGAAGAAAGTGGTATGATATATTTAAGGTATTGAAAAAGAAAAACTGCCAACCAAGAATTCTGTATCCAGCAAAGCTCTCCTTCAAAAATGAAAGGAAGTTCAAATTCTTTACAGACAAACAAAAACTGATAAAATATGTTACCAAAATACAAGAATTATAAGAGATACTAAAAGGAGTGCTGCAGCCTGAAAGGGAAAAACAAGGGCAGGAAACTTGCATAAGAGTGTAGAAATGAAGGTTATTAGGAAAGGTAAAAAAAAAAGACTATAATATGATATGATGATGGAAAGCCAAATGTCAAAATGAATGAAGTAAGTAATGCCTTTACAGTTATAGCATTGAATGTTAATGGTTTGAACTCCCCTATCAAAATGCATTTAAAAAAATTAGCCATCTATTTATTGCCTACAAGAGATTCACCTCAGATGTAAGGACACAACCAGGTTAAAATTGAAAGGTTGGAAAAAGATATTCCACACAAACAGTAACCAAAAAAGAGCTGGAGTAGTGATACCAATATCAGACAAAATAGGTTTTAAATGTGAGATAGTTATAAGGGATGAAGACAGTCATTATATATTAATAAAAGGGGCAACTCAACAGGAAGAAATAACTATTTTAAATATTTATGCACCTAACCTCAGTGCCCCAGGATACATTAGGCAAACACTGGCAAAGTTGAAGGGAGAAATAGATATCTCTACAATAATAGTTGAAGACTTCAAGACACCACTCTCAATGCTGGATAGAACATCTGGACAGAGGATAAATAAAGGAACAGAGAGCTTGAATAATATGATAGATGAATTAGACTTAACAGATATTTATAGAGCATTGTACCCCAAAAGCAGGATATACATTCTTTTCAAGTGCTCATGGATCCTTCTTCAAGATAGACCATATGTTGGGTCACAAGACAAGTCTCAATACATTTTAAAAAGTTGAAATTATACAAAATACTTTCTCTGATCACAGCAGAATGAAGCTGGAAATCAAAAATGGATGGAAAAAAGGAAAATTCATAACAATATGGAGATTAAACAACACACTCTTAAACAATCAGTGGGTCAAAGAAGAATTTGCAAGAGATTCAGCAAATATCTTGAGATGAATGAAAATGAGAATATTAACATATCAAAAACTATGGGATGCTGCAAAGGCAGTGCTGAGAGGGAAATTTATAGCCTTCAATGCTTACATTAAAGAAGAAAGAGCTAAAATTAATGACCTAATTACACAGCTGGAGGAATTTGAAAAAGAACAGCAAATTATACCCAAAGGAAGCAGAAAGAAAGAAATAGTAAAGATCAGAGCAGAAATAAATGAAATAGAGAACAAAAAATAATTGAGAGAATCAACAAAACCAAAAGCTGGATCTTTGAGAAGATCAACAAAATCGACCGACCCTTAGCTAGGCTGACAAAGAAAAAAAGAAAGAAGACAGAAATAAATAAAATCAGAAATGAGAGGGAGGACATTTACCACTGACCCTGCAGAAATAAGAGATATCATAAGAAGATACTATGAACAACTGTATGCCAAAAAAATAGAAAATGTAGGTGAGATGGACAAATTCCTAGAAACACATGAACCATCTACACTGACCTTAGAAGAAATAGAAGACCTCAACAAACCAATCACAAGTGAAGAGATTGAAAGGGGCATCAAAATCTCCCAAAGATGAAAAGCCCAGGACCAGATGGCTTCACAGGTGAATTCTATCAATCATTCAAAGATGAACTAATACCGATCTTGCTCAAGTGCTTCCAAAAAATTGAACAGGAAAGAATATTACCAAACTCATTCTATAAAGCCAATAACACCCTAATACCAAAACCAGATAAAGACTCTATGAAAAAAGAAAATTGCAGACCAATATCTCTAAAGAATATAGATAAAAAAATTCTCAAAATACTTGCAAACAGAATCCATGAACACATTAGAAGAATTATACACCACTATCAAGTGGGTTTTATCCCAGGTATGCAAGAGTGGTTCAACACATGAAAATCAATTAGTGTAATAAACCACATTGATAAACTGAAGAAGAAAAATCACATGATCCTCTCAATTGATGCAGAAAGGCATTTGAAAAATACAGCACCCTTTCTTGATAAAAACACTCCAAAAGATAGGAATAGAAGGAAGCTTTCTCAGTATGGTAAAGTGTATAATATGAACAACCTACAGCTAGCATTGTACTCAACAGTGAAAGACTGAAAGCTTTCCCTCTGAGATCAGGAACAAGACAAGGATGCCCATTGTCACCATTATTATTCAATAATAATAATTATTGTCCTAGAAATTCTAGCTGGAGTGATAAAGCTAGACAAAGAAATAAGAGCACCCAAATAGGAAAGGAAGAAGTAAAACGCTCACTGTTCACTGATGACATGATCCTATATCTAGATAATCCTGAAAAATCCACAGCAAAGCTATTAGAATTAATAGACGAGTTCAGCAAAATGGTGGGATACAAGGTTAGGACACAAAAATCAATAGAGTTTCTGTATACTACTGATGTGCAAAATGAGGGGGAAATCAGAAAAAAAATTCTATTTATAATAGCATCTAACACAATCAAATATTTAGGAATAAACTTAATCAAGGACGTAAAGGACCTGTATTCAGAAAACTACAAAACATTGCAAAAAGAAACTGAAGAAGACTTAAATAAATGGAAGGACATTCCATGTTCATGGACTGGAATACTAAATACCATTAACATGTCAATTTTTCCCAAACTGATTTATAGATTCAGCGCAATCCCAATAAAAACCCCAACAGCCTTTTTTGCAGAAATAGAAAAGCCAATAATCAAATTTATGTGGAAGGGTAAGTCATCCCAAATAGCCAAACAATATCTTAAAAAAGAAGTATGAACTTGGAGGACTCTTACTTCCTGACTTTAAAGCATATTACTTAGCTACTGTGATAAAAACAGCACGGTACTGGGATAAGGACAGACAGATTAACAAATAGAATCAAATCGAGAACTCAGAAATAG
Organism: Cabassous unicinctus; assembly: GCA_029593785.1. Taxonomy (NCBI): domain Eukaryota; kingdom Metazoa; phylum Chordata; class Mammalia; order Cingulata; family Chlamyphoridae; genus Cabassous; species Cabassous unicinctus. Next base: position 10,617 of record JAQZBX010044307.1, read on the forward strand.
ACCCTCACATCTACAGTCAAGTGATTTTTGACAAGGCTGTTAAGCCCACACACTTGGACCAGAACAGTCTATTCAACAAATGGTGCTGGGAGTACTTGATAACCATATCTAAAAGAAAGAAAGAAGACCCCTATCTCACACCTTATACAAAAATTAACTCAAAATGGTTCAAGGACTTAAATATAAAACAACAGTCATAGATGATGCCATATTTAGAGTAAAATAAAATAAAATAAAAATGGCAATTTAAAAAGAAAAAAAAAAATGTACTTGGGGGTATGAAGCCTGGGGCTGAAGCTAATGGCCACCACAATGAGGGAGTTGCCACAGAGGGCATAGTGTAGAGGAAGAGGATGAACAAAAGAACCTGGAGCTGTGGTGTTTCTGAGAATCCCTGCAGGATGAATTCTGTCATGATGGCCTGGTTTCTCATGGCCATCCAATATCTGGCCAGATCTTCAGTTGAGCTACAAAAAAGTGTTTTAAGTAATAGTCAATATGCTTAGGTCAACATACCTTCAAGTGACTGGTTGCTTGATATTTAAACCCAATACATGCAACAATCACTCAATAACAATGTCTTCCAATAAAAACAGCCCTCTCCTAATCCCTCTGCCATGACTTGGAGTCTTCTACCATCATATCCATCCTTATTTCATATTCCCATCATCTTTCTCATCCATTCTTACATTCTCCTGCCTCTCCTTCTTCTCTTACTTTGCCATCTTCCATTTTCCCTTCTCATTTTCCATCTAGGCAAAATCCCATCATTGAATGACCACATGTACACATTCAATCTCACATTGAATGAGAACATGTACACTCTCGTCTTGATCCATCTGTCTCCATGCAGCAATGTAGATCTTCACAATATGCAAACCTCAATGAGTTGTGTTCCTGCCCCAGGTTTGACCTGCCTTGCTCAAGGGAGGAGAAGTCCACAGTGTACAATGAAACCTTAAAGTATTGTCCTGCTTACCTATCAGTGTCTAGCCTGTCCTGTCTTCTCCCCAAACTACCCTCCTGTTCTGTTTGACTGGAACACAGTCTCTTTCCTTTATCCACTCTGTATCCCATGATCAGCTGCCCAAGACTTGAGCTTATTCCTCAATGAGAAGAAGGAACCCTGTGTCTTGGGGAGCAGGGAAGGTGGTTTGCTTAGGGGAAACTGAGATGGATCCAGGTGACAGTGGATTCCAGCATGTAGGGGTCAGATAGAACTTAGGGGCTCATGCTGATAAACTCCTCGGGAACCAGAACCAGACTAACACAATGGTCCACCAGATGCACACCCAAGATGAGAAACTCCTGAGTCATGGGAGCAGGGGGAGCTATCACAGAGCCAAACTGTGAGTCAAGGGCATCACACAGGAATTCTAAGGGGTTCCTAGACCTCGAATTGCTGCTTTGCTTCTCCTATAGCCCAGTCCTGGAAAGAGGCACCCTTCCAGGCAGGGTGAGCATAAGAAGTCTGGCAGAGGTAAAAGCCACTAAGCCAAGGGAGTTAAAAGCAACTTTCTCCATTCTGCCCCACTGTTGTGGCTTCCTGGTCGTTCAGAATAGAGTTCAAAGTCATTAGTCCCCTGTCCATGGTCATTTAATATTGTTCTCCACCCCTCTTTCAATATCCTCTCCTTGCTATCCCCAAATAGAGGTGACATTCCTGCAGTCCTCACCCAGCTGATTCGGTGCCAGCATTTCAGAAGTGAGCCAAATTGCAAATGCATTTCAGATTTATATCACTACATACAATATCAGGAACATAACCATAGGGAAAATTCTGGACTGAGCATTGAAAATGGCTTGTGCCCAAACCTCAACCTCCAGCAAGGCTGCAGAGCCAGGTTTTTCAGAAATATGCACAAGTGCACAGCAGACAGATAGAGGTCCATGGATTCTTTTCATCTGGACCTAGTTGGACTTAAAACAACCACAGGTATGTTGGACCTTCCAGAGAATCAGCAAATTATATCTGAGGAAAGTTGTAACTGCTGCAGAATAATCAGAGTTAATTATTGCTAAGTGGAAGAGTCTGTTTCTTCCATCCCAAGGCAGATAATTTTGACAGTTCAACTTACAGGGAGGCACAGTATAAATGACAGACAAAGTCATCATGTGTGGACTTGTCAATTAATTCTATACAAAGGTGCCTTTTTCAAGGGTTTCCTACCACAAAGCCATGACTCTCATGATTCATATTGTTTTACTTTAGACTTTCTCATCTGACAGCAAATAGGCAGGCCTTTGCCAAGCTGACAGAGGCAATCTGACCTAAAGAAAAATATCCCAGCTTGAAACATCAGGTGTGCACAGGTCACCAATATTAAAATTTTTCCAAAACCTCAGAGATCTGTACGTTGGAAAGATGCCCAGTGAGAGGTTCTGAAACCAGCTCTGTTTTGAGCTGGTCATTACCGCTCCACGTGGCAAATGAGTGTACAGACAAAACTGAGCCATTTCCTACTATGCTGTGAGCAAGCACATCAGAGGAATGTGGCATGACCTGAAGCTGCGTGGCAAAAAAAAAGCAGAACAATCCCTTCCTGGAGGCCACAGTCCCTTCATAGCACAACTTAGTGCACCCCTTGCTCAGGTGCAGGTCAACCATAAGGGGATCCCAGTGAGGTTCACTTCACCAAATCCAAACACCTTTCAGTCTTCACCCTGCCTTTTCCTCAAGCAGTCTTCAGAATAGCAGACATACCTGCTGGAGCTTCACAGGACTAGTCTCAGACTCTGCTCTGGACACAGCCTCTTCCTGGGAGTTCCAGTTGGCTCCTGTGATGTGCAGCCACATACATCTCTAACCATAAATTCAGCCCCTTTCTCGGGGGCAGCACATCTCCCATCTGCCCCAATCAGGCTCCCCACCTTTTGCAGGCTCTCTCTGTTCCCCTCCTCTGTCCTTCTTCACCTCTGTGTGTTACACTTCCACTGCCTCGTATTGAAGCCACTGCAACAGGATTCTTTAACCCCTACTCATTATTATAAGCAGGTATTTCCTTAACCCCTCATAGCCTCCTTTTCTCTGTAAACTAATGATATCTGCCCTGGTAAACCTTCATCATTCATCATGATATAGATGTCATTTTTGGATCATGCAATGATGAGTAATCCTTCCTCATTTGATTAGATAATTTGTGCACAGTTAATAAAAATATGCTAACCCAGATAACTCATATCCTGACTTTCCTTTGTTCCTAACCTTGAAAACTTCTCCAAAGTTTCAAGTCAGGGAGACAGTTTTGAGCCTTGCATACTCTCTCTTTGTGTGGCTGCCTCTCAATAATACTCTTTCTATTTTCAAAATCACCATTATGGCATTGATTCCTGTGCACATCAGGCAATGAGTCACTTCCTCAGTAACAATTTGGTGTCCAAGATTGGATCTTAAAGGTCCCAAGATCTTTTTGTCTGAGGCACTGTGTCTGGTGGCATATGACTTTTTGTGTCACTGAGGGTAAGGGATCCCAGACTGGTTTGTCTAGAGGTGCAATGATAAAGATCTTCTCGTGTTCCCACTGGAGTCACAGATACTTCAGCACAGTTTATTTTCAAGAGAACAAACAGTTCCAGGAAGAGACGCATTTTGTTAGGATTGGGGGTTTGAGTTCCATCCTAGTCCCTGGTCTTCTTTGAAGTGTTTGAGTTTCCATCTATTAGAATTGTGGGGTTGAGCCCTACCTTAGATTCTGGGTGAGGAACTGCATATGAGCCCCTATTCTCTTATTGTAAATTGTTTGCTAGGATTGTGCGATGATTCCACACTAGTGCCTGGTCAGCCTTAAGGGTTCCATTTCCTTGTCTTCCAAGAATGTGTAGTCGAATCCCACCCTAGAAACTGGAAGAAAGTAAGTCCCAAGACTTACAGCAATTAGCTGCAGAAAGTACTCACAATTTCTGGTTCTGGATAAGTTTACAAGGGTTATAAGTATGTTCAAGTCCTGCTGAGGATGATCTAACACTGGGAAATCCATTGGCACTGAATAATTGTAATCATGGGAAATGTAAATAGTAGTTCAACTGAGTGCAGTCCTTTAAAATGCTTCTAATTGGTGTACATTTGGTCTACATTTATTTATGAATCAATGGAAAAGAAAAAAAATGATATTCTTTTTAACACAGGCTAGACCCAGTATAATTTACAATCTGGGGTACACTGGCCAGAGAATAGGTCTCTTAATTATAGTACCGTATTACAATTAATCTTGTATTAGGCAAGAAAAATGGGATGAAATCCCATTGTACAATCTTTTATATCATTGTATCGGAATAGAAATTAATGAAAAAAGTACAAAATTGTGTTTTGAACTAGTGATTTTTGTATTTGTGTTTCTGTGTTTTTGTGTCTTACTCATGCTTAGGATTTTAAATTGAAGCTATAGGTTTCCTATTTGTGTCTGTTTGTTTGATGCATATTTTCCTACCTCTGGATGGCAATATCAAATCAACAAAAGAAAATAACTTTGAAAGAGCTTTATTCAAAATTCTTGAAGATAAATAAAAGCAAACACAGAAACCTATATATACTACTAAAATCCCCACAGTCAAGGAAACTGAACTTTTAATACTTCCAATGTAAAAAGAGTTTTGTGGAATTGAAAACAAATGTTTTAAATATTCAAGTGCATTATCAAGTTTCAAAAATTATCTGGAACTCCTGACTCTAATCCTTCTAAACCTCTTGGCACCAGGGTTCAAGGTGCTAGTTTATTAAATTACTACAAAAAACCTGTACAGCTGATAAGAGACTGCCCAAAATTTCCCAGAAACAACAGTAACCCCCTATATTAGTTAGCCAAAGGGGTACTGATGCAAAATACCAGAAATCTGCTGGATTTTATAAAGGGTATTTATTTGGAGTAGAAGCTTACAGTTACCAGGCCATAAAGTGTAACTTACTTCCCTCACCAAAGTCTATTGCCAGGTGTTGGAGCAAAAATGGCTGCCGACGTCTGTGAGGGTTCAGGTTCCTGGGTTCTTCTCTTCCCGGGGCTTGCTTCTCTCTGGGCTCAGATCCTCTGCCATCTCCACAAGGCCAGCTCTAGACTGTCATGCACATGGCTTGTTTCTCTTCCCGGGGCCTTTTCTCTTTCCTCACGACCAAGCTCATGAGGAAGCTCCAGCTCAAAAACTCTGGAGCTCCAGCTCAAAAACTCCAAATTCCCTTCTCTGTGGTGCAGTTTCTCTGTGAGTCCCCAACCACCAAGGGGGCGGGGATGCAATGTCCTAATGACGTGACCCAATCAAAGCCTTAATCATTATTTAATCAAGTAAAAGTAAAACCTCTGAATCCAATAAACTTTATTACGCCCAGTGGAAAAGACCAGTTTACAAACATAATCCAATATTACTTTTTGGAAGTCATCAATAATATCAAACTGCTACATCCCCTAATGCCTTTGCCCTCTAAAAAATCAAAATGCCTTCAGTGTAACTGCTAAAGCTGCCCCATGAAACAACAGAAGGTTTTCCAATTGTCTTTGTCACACCTTTAGGCCAAATGGGTCTGATCATTGGAAACAACTGGAAATGAGGGCAAATCAGTCAGTGTACTGATTTGGATCAGAACACCCAGACAATATGAAGCTGTTCAATAGGACTTACATTAATCAAAATATATCTGATATTTAAAACAGTCTACAAAAATAAGCAGGGGGACTAGGTATGCCTACGTCTCAACTAGTAGAAATTGCTTTCAAAGTCTAAGCATTTGAGATAAGGTTCAAAAAAAACAGGCAAAGTGCCGGGCTGCCCTGCTGGGTGTGCCTGTCATGGCTTCTCAAAGCTCAGAAGAATAGGCCAGTAAGGAAAGGAAAATGTCTGTGAGAGCTATGCAAAGGTTTCTCTGCAGCATGCATAGGACAAATTAACTTAAAATAATATATTTTCTGCAGCATAATAGTCAGTATGCTCTCAAAATTATTCATAATTTGGTATGTTATGGAAACTAAGAGGTTTTTAACTTCCAATGGAGGAAAAATTTAAAATATCTTGTGTGTTAAGAAATCACTAGACGTAGTATTGTTACTAAAGATTTTGGCTGTAATTCAAGTTCCTGTTCTGATGAAAAATGTAAATTTATGTTAAACAAAATTAAGTTATTATTTTTAAAAACTTTGTTTTATGAATAATCATGTTTTATAGGATGTTTGAAGACAGTTCGAAATTTTTTTCTAACTTAATTTATGTAAGTTTGTAAATTTTTCAGGGTGTGTTTTATTGAAAAAGAGTGTAGTTTTGTTCTAAAGTAAAATAACTGTCTCAGAATGAGTAGCAGGAATACGTAGGACAAAACCTAAATGAATATAGGAAGTTATAGAAGGTTTGTTGAAGTGAATTTGGTTTGTTGTAGTCAATGCTGGCTAAAGTTTGATACGCTTATTTTTTTGCAATCACTGTAATTGTTTATTAGTTTTAGAATAAGTAAAATACCCAAAGCACATATGCTCCTTTTAAAAACCACTTCAACCTGGATTTCAGAGAGGATCCATTTTACATTGCCTTATAATTGCACCCTCTCACAGTCCTCATCACAATCCACCCTTGGTAGCCTGAGAAATTCAAAACATGGGTCTATAGACATTTCTTTCTGAGGGAAGCAATAGTACCATTTTTTAACCTCTTAAAATCCGGCTCTTCTGTAATTACTAAGACCAGGTATTTGCCCCCCAGCCCTTATTTAAAAGTGGCTTGTTTTTATTCCTCTGTCCGTGTTATTTGTCTTACTAATTCTAACATGATTATTTTTCTCAGGCTCAACTGAATAGGAAAGAGAGATTTTGGCTTTGATTCCAGAAAGATATTTCACAGAAAATTAACTCGTGTTCCAGGTACTTGATAAACATCTCAGTAAGTAATTTCTCACTGTTTCTAAGCAATTAACATTTTGTTTAGCAAGCCAAGAGCCCTTCAGTTACAGTTCACTTCCTACACAACAAGTAATTGATGAGCTTATTTTTAATGTAGCTTTAAGAGCTTTCATGTCAAACAGTATATTCATGCAGAACTAAAATTTGTTTTCTCTCTGTTAAAATTATGAAGGTATCAGTCTGCTCTTGTTGAGTGGTTGTAAAAAGTTTTTTTTTTCCTATTGAGTATTCTGTAGAGGACAAAGATACCTTGTCATATCAGAATAATATTCTCATTGATGTTTATGTTCATCTTATCATCCTTTATGGTTTTAGAAAACAAGTCTTCTCACCTTTAAAAGAACTAAGTCTTTTTCTTAACTTCAGTTAAATAGGGAACCAAATACTGTTTCGCACTGATCCTTTTTTCTTGTTTAACATTATGTTCATACCTGACAACTTTTAAAATATTGCATTCTCAAAGTCAAACCTAAAATGTCTTTTTTATTTCAAAGTGTCTTTAAAATTTTCAAGGAGGCCCTAGAGAATCACAAGCAATTTTTCTCTCACCTTGTAAAATGAGAAATGCTAGAAATAAATAGATTCATTTGCAATGCTATGAGTTGCAAGGGAAATGTCAAATTAAAAGAGATTTTCTTTCTGTTGATTGAATTCATATGGGAAAATGCTATTCCTATAAGAATTTTTAAATTATATAAATTTTCTAGAGATTTAACTGTCTTCTCACTGTGGATAATATGTCCTGATATTAATATGCATGTTATTTGACAACAATTTTGGTGTTTTTGGTCATGATTTTAGTTATTCTTAGAAATTGATTACATGTCAAGAAACAACCAAATTTTCTTGCCAGTTATATTACTTTTTCTCTGATGCTTTTCTAAAAATATATGCATCAGCTGGAGGTCAGGGCTTGAACTTCTGCAACAAAACAAAACAAAACAAAACAAAAAATATATATATATCTAGATATATATAATCTGAGAAGCAAGGCAAGTATATAAATTGTATTCTCCCTGTCATTTAACATAAGACTCAAAGTGTAAAGGTGGGACAAGGTCAAGTGCCTCAACTGACAGTGATCTTTTCAAAAACCTTTAAATGAACTTTATACAGCTACTGACTTCTACAAGATATGAGTGTGTCCTTGCTGTCATATATCTGCTTTGTAGATGCCTAGAGACCTTTCCTTGTCACAAAGCTACTGTCGTCACAGTAGCTAAAAAACTACCAAACTTCCCCACCTGGGGAATTCCTGTTATTCTTTCAAGGAATAGGGGCTACCAAATTACTGAATCTCTAATCAAGGAACTTTGCAAGGTCTAAATCTAAGATCCATTTCTTTTGGAAACCATAAATTATCACCATTTAAGCTGATAACAAAGACATCTAAGCCTTGCCTCATAAACAGATTTATGCTAATAAGCCAAGCCCTCAAGCTTACACTTATGAATCTTATTTCTGCAATAACAAAACTAAGCCTAATTATAATTAATGCCTAAAGGCAGCCCCTTGAAAACCTCCTTATTCCTCAAATGTGGCTTACCTCTAAGTCAAACTCTGCAAATAAACTCCCTACCTACCCCCTTGTGTGGGACATGACTCCAGTGGATTAATACTGAATGTTGGTCAGTGATGGTTTTGGAAAAATATATTGATCAAAAGGGGGAAGTGTTAAAAGAAATAAAGTTTCTATGGCCAAGAGATTTCAAATGTTGCTGACAGGTTATTCTAGAGGTTACTCTTATGCAGGCCTCAGCCAGATACTGCAAACTGCTAAAGAATGTAAACATGAAACAAGAATGTTCCTGAAAATCCTTGGACATCTGGACTCCATAAACAAGCCTCATAATTACATGAAAATAATACCCTATCATTGGGCTCTAATTAGGAATCTATAAACAGCTATTTCCTCAATATAACATGGTTATATTCACTTGTAAGTTCCCTAATCATAATCCTTCTACTTATTTATTTCAACCTATAAATTTCAATATATGTGTTAAGCTTATTTCTCAGAGACTTAAAGCCTCCAGACTTTATGCCAAGGTAAGCCCTGTAGCCCAGGGGTACCAGTTCCTCCAAAGATAACAACTGGGAACTTGTGAATATCTGTAATTACAAGCAAAGCAATTCCATTCCGCTGCTCCATAATATCTGTGCCCTTCTACAACCTGAAGCACCCTGAGTGGTTGTCACCCCAAACCCTCAAGATTGGGGAATGAACAAAAATAAGGGAGAACTGAAACTGAAGCAACAAGATTCCTTAAACTCTCAGATGAACCAGTATTCACCTCAAACTCAAACAAACTACCACTAAAGGAATTGGAAGACTGTGGTACACTGATGCTAAATATAACAATATCAAACCTCAAATCGATCCCAAATCCTACTTATATTAACTCCTCCCCATAAAAAAGGCAATGAGGAAAAAGGCATCTTCATTTCCAGGGAGAAAGTAGACGACTTTCCATAGACTCTACCATCGTGCTCAAGATGATATGGTTTAAAACAAATCATTATGAAGCATATTTAGAAAGATTCTTTTCAAAAGCATAGTCCCACAGGACAAATCAATTATTGAAACTAAACTAAGTACAGCTGTTGCAATTATTTGCAAGGGAATTCAGATTAAATATGATTATTATGTAAAAGCCTCCAATGGAAAGATGGAAAACATGCAATATCAGACAGGAAATTTCATCAAAAGATGAAAACTATAAGTAATAACCAAATGGAAATGCTAGAAAACAATACAGAATACTGTTATCAGAGATGAAGAATGCCTTAACAAGCATATCATAGAATTAACCCAACTAAGAAAGAATGAGTGAATTTGAAGATATGTCCATAGCAAATACACAAACTGAAACACAATGGAGGAAAATAAATAGAAGAGGATAATAACACCTAGTTTAACACATCTGCAATTGGAGAGAGAGAGAGAGAGACAGAGAGAGAGACAATTTTCTAAAATTAGTGACAAAAACAACTCACAGATTCAGGAATCTCAGAGAACCCTAAGTAGTATTAATAATAGTATCAATAAATAAACCTAGGTGTATCATACTTAAATTATTGAAAGCCAAACATAATGAGAAAATATATGACAGCCAAAGAAGTGGGACATATTTCATACAAGTTGTGGCAGTTTGAGATTATTTTATGAGTGCAAAAAAGGGAAAGAGAATGTTTTTGAACTAGTTTACTCCTGTGGGTGTGATAGCCCTTCATTGCATTAAATTCAGTTGTGGGTCCTTTGATTAGATTACTTGATAATATTGATTTCGGGCTTTTGATCAGACTAACTCAGTAAGGCATAACTCAGGTTGAGTTTCTGTCCCCTTGCTGGGTCTGATATAAATGGAAACAGAGAGCCAGACTCAGACAGACAGACAGGAAAAAAGAAGCGGCCATATTTGATCCCACACAGACACAGAAAAAGGAAGCCGCCATGTTTGACCCTGCCATGTAAGAGAGAGGACTAGAGTATAACTTAAACATGAAGCACCAAGAAGCTATACTGAGCCTATGGAGCTGATCAAGAAGAGAGAAGTCCTGCTATATGTTTGTTTCTTCCAGGTGAACTCACGAAGAAAGCGGAATAGTCAAGACTGATATAGGAAGCCCAGAAAGAGACATACCTTATGCCTGGTTGCCCTCAGCTGAGCTCAAACCTTGGAAGAGCTCAGTGTCCATCTTGCTTCAGCTTGTGGCAGCTGACTTTGGTGAGAAGGTTGGAACTGTAAGCTTTTACTCCATATAAATCCCCTTTATAAAAGCCAACCCATTTTTCAGACTTGCATTAACAGCCCTTTGGAAAACTAAAACACAGTGAACAGAAGTAAGAATTATCAAAGACTTTTCATTAGAATCCACAAAAACTGGAAGGCA
>JAQZBX010044308.1:0-16113 GCA_029593785.1 Cabassous unicinctus
TAAAAAATATAGGGGATTCCCATGTGCCCCACTCCCTACCCCTCCCACACTTTCCCACATTAACAACATTCCTCATTAGTGTGGTATATTTGTTACAATTGATGAACACTTATTGGAGCACATAAGTGTGGATTATAGTTTACATTATATTTTACACTCTGTCCCACACAATTTTGTAAGTTATGACAAAATACGTAATGGCCTGTATCAATCATTCCAATGTCATTCAGGACAATTCCAGTGTCCAGAAAACGCTCCCATATTACAACTGTTTTTCCCCCCTCCCCTCAGAACATCTGGTGGCCATTGCCTCCACATCAATGACAAATGTTCTTGCATGAAGCAGGGTATTTTTATACCCATGTTACAGAATGGGGCCTGGGGCAGGGAGAGGAGAAGTCACTCGGCGGGGCCCGAACTCACGACCCCCTGGCTTGGGGGCGGGGCATCACCGGGGGCGGGGCCATCCCTAGCCCCGCCCCTTCCCGGAATGCGAACTGGGTCGTGGGGCGGGGAGCGCGTCCTTCCCCGCTGACCCAGGCGAGGGGCAAGGCTCGCTGCAGGCCGAGTCGCCGGCGGGCGGGGCGGAAGCAGGCCTCCGATTGGCTCCCCACGGCGGAGGTGGGCGGGGCCTCTGCCGGTCCGGGGCGCGCGCCGCGGCGAGGCGTTGCCAAGGGCCGAGCGGCAGGGGGCGTGGCCGCGCGCGGGCAGCCGTTGACGACGCGGCCCCGCCCCGGACGTCGCGCGTCGCGGGGCGGGCGGCGGCGATTGGCCGGCGCGGCGCGGGGGGGCGGGGCGGAAGGTTCTGGAGGGGGCTGGCGGGCTCTGGAAGCTTCCGCCGGACGGGTATATAGGGTCCGGGACGGGGCGGCGGCGGAGCCGGGGCGCGGCGAGAGCGGGGCGGCAGGCCGCAGGCGGGGGCCATGGGCAAGGACTACTACCAGACGCTGGGCCTGGCCCGCGGCGCGTCGGACGAGGAGATCAAGCGGGCCTACCGCCGCCAGGCGCTGCGCTACCACCCGGATAAGAACAAGGAGCCCGGCGCCGAGGAGAAGTTCAAGGAGATCGCCGAGGCCTACGACGTGCTGAGCGACCCGCGCAAGCGCGACATCTTCGACCGCTACGGGGAGGAAGGTGCGTGCGCGCGCCCGCGGCGCGCCCCCCCGTTTGACAGGCGGGGGAAACCGAGGCACAGGGGGACGCAGCCCCCCTGGGCGCGCCCGTCGCCCAGAAGCTTCCAGCGCGCCGGGGCTGCCCCTCCCTGGGCGCCGCCACCCTCCTGGGCGCACCTGGGTGCACCTGGGCTCGCGGGCACGTCCTGCGGGGAGCGGGGGCGCCCGTGGCTCCGCCGGGGCCCTGCCAGGGCGGAGTGAGGTCGCGGGGCCCGGTGCCCGCCGGGCCCTCAGGTAGGGAGCGGGGGGCCTCAGTGGCCCTCGGCGGGGGAGACAGGAAGAGGCCTCCTTGTTGTCCAGCTGCCCGTCGATGACTCAGCCTGGCTGCTGGGCGCAAGGAACGCGCCGCCTTTATGTAAGATGGTGGCAAGAGCCAGGGCGGGGTGGTGACAAGTTGGAAAGCTCCGTTTCTTTTTCACCTTCTTTCCCGCCCATGCCACACCCACCACCAGCCCCGACGTGCTAAGAGCACAGGGTTAGGGCAAGGCCCACCTGGATCGGGGCACTTGGTGTGGATCCTTGCAATGTTGCCGGAAGGGTGGGCCAAGCAGGAGGTGGCAGGGCCCCGGGTGGCACCGAGAGATGCCCACCCCAGGCCTTGGCCCAAGTCGCCACTGTCGCACCACCTAGAAATGCCTGGAAGGCCCGTGTTTGCTGCTGCAGAAGCTGGGAGTGGGGGGTGGGGCCGTTCTTCCTTGCCCTTCCTGGCAGGTCATGCACAATTACTTCCTGAGGGTTCCCAAGCTCTTTCTCTTTCGCCCAGTGACTAGAGGCGAGCTGGCCAGCTAGCTGCCTGACAGCTTCCGATTTTGCCTTTCAGGCCTGAAGGGCGGTGGTCCCAGTGGCGGGAGCAACGTTGGCGCTAACGGTACCTCTTTCAGCTACACATTCCACGGAGACCCCCATGCCATGTTTGCGGAGTTCTTCGGTGGTCGAAATCCCTTTGATAATTTTTTTGGGCAGCGGAACGGCGAAGAAGGCATGGACATCGATGACGCGTTTTCTGGCTTCCCCATGGGCATGGGGGGCTTCACCAACATGAACTTTGGCCGCTCCCGCCCCACCCAGGAGCCCATCCGGAAGAAGCAGGATCCCCCCGTCACCCACGATCTCCGGGTCTCACTTGAAGAGATCTACAGCGGCTGCACCAAGAAGATGAAAATCTCCCACAAGCGACTGAACCCCGATGGAAAGAGCATTCGCAACGAAGACAAGATCTTGACCATCGAAGTGAAGAGAGGGTGGAAAGAAGGGACCAAAATCACCTTCCCCAAGGAAGGAGACCAGACCTCCAACAACATTCCAGCAGACATTGTCTTTGTTTTAAAGGACAAGCCCCACAATATCTTTAAGAGAGATGGCTCTGATGTTATTTACCCAGCCAGGATCACCCTTCGGGAGGTAAGGTGCTAGGTGGGCTGGCACCTGTGGAGAGAGGGCTGCTCTTGGAAGCATATAGTATTTGCTCAACAAATACTCATGAGCTCTTTGTGCCAGGCTCTGGGGATGTGGCAGCCAGCAAGACTGACCCAGATCTTCCAGAGCTGCTGTCCTGGTGGCCCGGGTAGATTTTGGGGCAGGGTCTTAGCTTACACCAAACAACCTTGGGGCGGGAGTGGCACTTCCTAAACTGTCTCCCACCTAATACTGTTCTTTTGCTTCCCAAGGCTCTGTGTGGCTGCACGGTGAACGTCCCCACTTTGGACGGCAGGACCATACCTGTCGTCTTCAAAGACGTCATCAGGCCTGGCATGAGGCGAAAAGTTCCCGGAGAAGGCCTCCCCCTCCCCAAAACGCCCGAGAAACGTGGGGACCTCATTATTGAGTTTGAAGTGATCTTCCCAGAAAGGATTCCCCAGACGTCAAAAACCGTACTTGAGCAGGTTCTTCCAATATAGTCACCTGCACTCCGCAAGGACTGACCAGGGACATTTCCAGAGCTTGAAGATGTCTGGACCTTTCCACCAGTTGTGGGCCCATGAGAGGTTGGGAGGGCCCAGGGAGGGCTTTCGTACTGCTGAATGTTTTCCAGAGAATATATTACAATCTTTCAAAGTCGCGCACTAGACTTAAGTGGTTTTTCGAGCGATAGGGCGGCAGGTGGTGGGGAGCGCAGGAGAAGGTACCCAGTCTGCCCGACTGAGTCCTGCGTCCTCTCCAGGGTGGGCCCCCAGCCCTCCTCAGCCTCCGCCCGGCACAAGAGGCAGACCCTCAGCTGGACTTGGCCCTTAGTCGTCCCTTTGTTTCCAGCTGTTGGGGGGGGTGTCCAATCTGCCTTCTTAGTTACCAGACTCCGTACATTTCCCCCTCTCTGTTGTGTGATCAGTCTGTGTTTTATTCTGTATTTGTCTTCGACGTCTTGCTCTTCCCCCGGAGAATCCTGTCTTCTCTTTTGTCATCTCAAATTGAGAACCTAGACTATTTCTGCAAAACTGCCTGGCCGGCGCCCACCAGCAATACCTCGTTCCAGCGGGACCACGAGAGCTGGCCTCAAGCGAGTGAGTCGTACAGCAGCCTCTCCTGCCTGGGTCCGGGGGCTATGGGAGGCCGAGTGTGCTCGTTCACGGCTCACACCCTTTCCTTTCCTGTAAGGCAATCTTATGGCAAACCTGGCCCGTTAACAGAAGCCCTGGGAAACTTCTGTTCCCTTCTAAACCAACGAACTCTGGACTCTTTTCAAAGGGACCTGCTCCTTTTGAATTTTGCACAGCCCTAGTTATAATCCCTTTTGATAAAAGGGTCTTTGCTTCTGATTACAGGAGCACTGTGGATCGCCTGTAAATATGTTTTTATCATTCCTTGTAAAGTTGGTGTGCACGCAAACACAGCCAGTCCCCGATGGCTCCTGCTCTGTACAGGGCCATGTTGGAATCCAGAAGAAGTCTTGGGGGAGGGGCAGCTGGAGCAAGCGTCCTGTTCCCTGGAGGCCAGTCGGTGCTCAGCCCTTCAGATTCATTGTTATAAGTTGCCACTGCCGACATGAGACCAGAGTGTGTGACCTGTTAATGCGCGGCACGACGGCATTAAAGACTGATGCTAACCTCGGGAGCGGTTCTGCGACTCTGTTTGAGGGTTCTGCTGTCTCGGGCGGGTGGGGCTGGGGTGTCCCTCCCGCAGTGGCAAGGAAGGGTGGAAGGCATCTCTGTGTGAGCACGATAAGTCTCCTTCCTGGGCCTGAGGTGGGGTGGAAAACAACACGCCGAGACTCTAGATCCAAACATCCAAAAAGGCCTGGGTGCAGTTGGATTCAGGGTTGCCCTTTTTTTTTGTTTGTTTGTCAAAGGTTGAGACCAAAATCAAAGGGCAGAGGAAAGTGTTCCTGTTCTTCTCTCTTCCAGGCATCCTGACTTCCTCCCTCTGGGGGTGATCCAGGGGCCCAGGAGAGGTGTGCGGTCCACCCTCTTGAGTGCTTGGCCACCCCTTTCTTGCTAGAGCAGGCTGGGTATCAGGCAGGCTTGGCCAAACCAGAGCTAGAATTCAGCAGTTTTGCAGTCACCAGACCCACTTCCTGCCCTCACTTATGTGCAGGCGACTGAAGCTGCCTTTTCTTTGTAGGTTATTTTGAGGAACTGGTTTTATTATAAAGTGACCAGCTACATAGACTTCAAACAATATTGCTAATTTGGGACGAAATGTTTCAAAGTTAAAAAATCTAATTGGACTAGCAGTTACTTTGCCTTCCCACTGAAGGTGAATCTGAAAATAGTCTGGGGGGCAGCACTGTCAAACAGAGCTTTCTGCAATGGTGGGAAGGGTCTTTATCTGTTTTTTAAAAACTTTAATTCTTTGCAGTTCGCTAAAACTAAACATTGAGTTTCTCGCCTCACTAGCCACTCACATGGCCGGTGGTAACTATTGGGCAGCCCAGGTCTAGAGAGATCTTTTACCCAAGTATGATTTGTGATTCTCTTAAAAAAAGTCAAGTCAGGAAACATGGAACTGCTGTGAAGGGGGTTCCTGGAGTAGCAGAGCCAAGCAGGCCCTTATCTTAAAATCTTTATCTAGTGACTTTGGGCCCCAGGATCACACGGTGGCAGAACTAGCCCTGGCCTCTGGGCTTCCACGTCCCTGGAGCTGCCATCCTACCAAGTCCCTTTCATTACAGCTCTGCCACAGAACACGGAGCCTGAAGGTACATACAGTCCTGGGAACAGCTGTCCAGGGGTGCTGGTGAAGGGGGTCAAAAAGAGAGGAGCAGGGTGGAGAGAGAGTCCCCTCGGAAGTGCATTGCTTTTTGTTTTTGTTTTTTTTCCCCCCAGGGGCCCCCACTGGGCCAGCAGGAGGTGCTTGGCGTTTATGCTAGTGAATTTTTCCTTGCCATATCCTTGGCTGCCTTTAAATGTATTTGTCTATTCCCAGGCCGCCCTCTAAGCTGGGTTTGGAGCTTCTTGCATGTCAGTACACGTGGTGCTTCCTCATTCTTTAAGGACCCACCTGCAAATAATCCTCTGTACCTCAGTGATTCATTTTTACACGATTTTAACGTGGGTGCCAAACTCAAAATGTGTGTGCCTCGTGCGGGCTGGGAAAAATCAAGCCCCCTTGCTGCCTCCCCTGGGCCCGTTGTATTTTAATAAAAATGCAGTATTTAAAACAAATCTGCATTTTAACTTTAAAAAAAAAATTGTGCATGCTTATATAAGTGTAAGCATAGTTTCTATATTTTCAGGTTTTTTTTGGATGCACAATCAGCACGAAACTCAAAACATCCTTGGGCGTGCTGGCTGAAACCAGCTCGCTGTCAGGCCCCCCCTAGACCCCTTCAGGCCTGGGGCACCCTCGAAACACGGCCATGGGCGTGTCTGGGTTTCCTGGGGCTTCTGTGGCCAGTCATGGCCAGCTGCGGGGCTTACAACAGAAAAGGGTGCTCTCAGTTCAGGGGGCGAGAAGCCCCAGATCAAGGTGTGGGCAGGATCAGTCCTTGCTGGAGGCTCTGAGGGGAGCAGTAGTAGGTGGGGGCCAGGGGGGCCTCAGGAAGGAAATTTGTTCCACGCCTCTCTCCTGGCGTCCCTGGACTTGTAAGTGCACCCCAGGCTCTGCCCCTGTCTTCACGTGGCCCCGCTTCTCTGTGCCTTCTAAGGACACCTGACTTTGGATTTAGCATCCGCCCGCCCCAATCCAGAATCAAGATCCTTATCTTAATGACATCTGCAAAGACCCTTACAAGGTCTCACTGCTAGGTTCCTGGTGGGTATTCCTTTTTGTGATGGGGGGGCGCAACCATTCAACACACTGACCCGGGCAAGGTGAGGAGGGAGGGGGAAGGGGACCTGGTAGGTCCCTGGGATGAGGAACAAGCATCACCCCTGAGGCCTGGGGGTGGCCCTGGCCTGTCTGGAGACAAGCCAGGCCAGAGCGTCTGGGTCCGGGCCCCACTGGCGCGGCCCTGGGTGTTCAAGGTGGAGAAGCTGGTTCAAAGGAGCTGAGTCCTGGCAGATTTGCTTTCGCTGGGACGTCTGAGCTGGGCCCTGGGTGGCTTGTCTCAATGGGAGCCCAACTTTCCTTGGGAAGATCATACCGATTCCAGAAGGACGGCCTCGGTTCTCAGGGGCGGGTTCTCCTGGGGAGGGTGCTCGAGAGAGGAGGGGCGGGCCGGGACTCTAGTGCTTACAGGCGCCCTCTGGCCGCCGTGTGGGGAACAGGCTGGGGGGCAAGGCAGAGGCTACCGCGCTGGTCCAGGTGGGAGAGGCTGGGACTGAACCTAGACAGGCTGCGGAGGAGGTAGGAAACGACTGAAGACGGATTTTGGAAGTAGAGCTGATAGGATTGACAGATGAATGGAGTGTGCGAGAAAGCCAAATGTTAAAGGTTGAATTGTTTCCCCCCAAAAGAAGAGTTTCAACTCCTAACCCTCCCCCTCCCCCGTACCTGTGAATGTGGCCTCGTTTGGAAACGGGGCCATTGCAGGTGGAAGTAGATGAATTAAAATGAGGGCAGAGCCTTAATCCAATGTGAAGGGGAGAAACCACACAGAAACACAGAATTCGGCCACTTGAGGACCGAGTCAGAGACAGGTGACATGTCTACAAGCCAAGGCAGGCCGAGGGTGGCCGTCAAACCAGGAGCTGAAACTGGCCAGAAGGCTTCTCCCCTACAGGTGTTGGAAAGAGCACAGCGCTGCTGATACCGTGGTTTCAGACCTTGGTCTCCAGAACAGTGAGGGAATATATTGCTGTAGTTTTAAGCCCCCCTCCCCCTTTGTTACAGCGACCCCAGAAACCATGACACCAGGGGTCAGGGCTGATTGCAAGTCTAGGGCCTGGGCCACTGAAGGATGGAGCTGCCATCTCTGAGATGGGAAAAGGGTGAAGGGCAGCTTTGGGGCATGGGTAGGGACCTCGATTCTAGACATGTTCAGTCTGGAGCACCCTGAGATGCCCTGGGGGACAAATGAAGTTAGAAACAGGCCTCAGGGGCTCCAGGGAGAGAGCCTGCCTTTATCATGGCTACCACCCATCCGCCTCCAGAAAGCAGTGTGACCAGCACTGTCCAAGAGGAGCAGGCGAGCTGCGTGAGTACATTGAAAAAAAAATTGTTTTATTGCAGTAACATATAAATGACATCGAATTTCCCATATTAGCCATGTTCAAGGATACAATTCAGTGGCACTGATTATATTCACAAATGTGTGCCACCGTCACCCCCACCCATTGCCGAAACTTTTCCATCACCCCCAAAGAGAAACTCTTGTACCCACCCCAGCCCAGGCATGCTTCTCCATCTGTAAAATCCGCTTGGGGGTGGAGGGGGACACTAACTCATCCCGGCCTCCCCACCTCCTGCCCTCTCCAGGTCTGCAGGGGCAGTTCAGCTGCCAGCCCCGAGCAGGCAGTGAGCACATTCCCACAGAGGACGCTGGCCCAGCCGGGGCAGCCAGTCACTCAGTGGGGGTGGCAGAGGCCAGCCGAGCAGGAAGCAAGGGACAATAGATGTGCCCGTTGCCTGGGCAGTGGCTGTGTTTGCCAGCTGGGTGGGGCCAGCAGTGCAGCCCTCAACAGCTGAGCCCAGGGCCAGCTCTCCCCTTTCCCTTCCCCGGTCTGCAGGCCCTGGCCGGGCTGGGCCACGCAGCAGCTCACCCCGCGGGCTGCACAGACTCAATCACCCAACCAGGCCCGGTCAGGACTGCAGCAGCGAGAGGCCTTAAAGAACTACAGTTCCCAGGAAGCACCGGGAACTCCTGGTCCAGCTCCAGCTGCCGAAGGAGGCAGCTCAGAGCCAGAACAGGAGCTCTCAGCTGGCCTGGGAACAGTGTCCCTGCCTGCCAGGTGCCTTTTTGTGTGTGTCTTCGTTTCTTGGACCCGTTCCTGCCAGAGAAATCCCGGTTACAAACGAAACCTGGAGACGGAGAGATTATCTCCTCGCAGGTATGCTAAGATGCTGTTTTGCGAAACCTCCGGGACCAGCCAGGGACGAGAGAGACTTCAGCCTCCGCCCTTAGGGAACTCTCAGCCAGATGGAGGAGGGAGGCCCTCCAAAGGCCAGCTCCCTGAGGTGCACCAGCTTGGGATGGCTGGATCCTCGCACAAAATAGGTGCTCAATAAATATTCGCCGAGCGAGCCCAAAGCGAAGAGCCATCTCGCTCTTGTCGCTGTCCCGTTGCAGCTCTTCACGCTGCTGTCCCAGCTCCTACGATATTGCACTAGTCTTAAAGTGTGCTGTGTCTCTCCACCCGATCCCCGGGCCTTTGCACGGGCTCTTCCTCCCGTCAGGAGCAGTCAGCCTATCCCGGGATGTGTCTGCAGAGGTAAAGCAGCGCCTGGCAGGGAGCAGGGGCATATGAAACATTTGATGAGTGAATGAATGAATGCCCTTGTCCATTGTGAACGCCTAGGACGTGGAGACACTCGGGACACACACACACACACACACACACACACACCCTCCCCCATTGATTTGGGTCCCCCGCCCGCCGGCCAGGAATGAATGCATCTTTTGATCCACCCCGAGGATGGCCGGGCTGGGGCCGGGACAGGCCGGGCAGTTGACTGGATCGGGGTCTGCCCTCCACCCCCTCCCAGGTCTCCTCCAGGGTTGGCTTTTCCGGACGTCGGGAGTTCGCATCTTCCCCCCCGCTGAAATCCGAAATTCACCCTGGGTCACCTGGCTCCCACGGCCCTTACTCCTCCCCCCACTTCCCCCCAATATCCCAGACGGACACTCCGCGAGCAGCACGTGGTTCATCGGCTCCAGCTCCCCATTGGCCGCTTGCCTCCTTCCTCCCGCGATTGGCCGGCGCCCAGCCGCGGCTCCCCCCTCCGCCGCCCGCGGTGGTATAGCCCGCCGCGGCCTAGACGGGGCGGAATGATCCACTACGCCCCACCGCGGGGGGGATCGGGAAGAGCCGCGCCGGGCGGAGGGATCCCTCTGGAATGTCTCTGTCGGGCTTCCCGAGCGCCGGGCGGCACGGATTGGCGGCGAGCGCGGGGCGGAAGCCGCTGATTGGCCGGGAGCGCGCGCCGGCCCCGCCCCTCCCGGCCGCAGCTGCGGGATCGTACCCGGCCGGAGTTTGCGGACGGCGGAGCCGGGCGCACGCAGGGCGGCGGCGGGGCGCAGGTGAGTGTTCCCCGGCGGCTGGGCGCTGCCCCTCGGGGGCTCCGGCGCGGGCGCGCGGGCACGGGGAGACCCGGCCGATCGGGCGGCTCCCGGGGTGGGGCCGGGCCCGTGGGCGCGGGGATGCCCGCGGCCCCTTCCCAGGGGGATGCCTCCCCTCCCGCAGCGGGGCAGGGGGGCAAAAGCCTCTCCGCCGCCGGCCAGGGGGCTCTGGCCGCGCCCCCTGCCCCCCGGGACAGTTCCCATCCCGACGGGGATGGGCGTGGGTCCGGAATTTCTGCCCCCCTACCCGGTAACCTCCCCGGAGCTGGCCGCGTCCGAGCCCTCCAGGAGCCGGGGGGCCCCAGGGAGGACCGAGGTCCCATAATCGTCTCGAAAAAGTCATACCGGCTGGGATGTTAGTGCTTCCGTGTCAGGCAATTAGTACGCCTGTCTCTGACTCTAAACACCTCGTGGGAGCTGCTGTTACTTCGTTTAGAGGTGAGGTTGAAGGCCCAGAGAGGTGGAGTGAGTTGTCCAAGGTCACACAGCTGTAAGTGGCTCAGCTGGGACTCGAACCCGTGTCCATGAATCTGTGCTGTGCATAAAATATGAAGGAGTGACATAATAGGGAGGAAGCCGGGAGAAAGGCGCTCAGGGGAGGAGACTCTGGAACCGAAGCCTGAATTGGAGACCCAGCCACCAGACTGCAGGCCCAGTGGCCCTGTGGATCAGGTGTATGGGACCAGTTCCTCCCCCTTAACATCATCAGAGCCACACCTGTGGAGCTTTGCCTCCTTCCCCCCACACCCCCACCTTGCCCCAGGTCACCAGACACCAGCTGCTCAAACAGGAAGCTGCCTCCATGTTCCTCCTCTTTTGAGCTGGAAAAGCAAAGCTGAAATACCTCCTGGGTCCTGAGAAGAGAATGGCATCATGGGGGGCCCTGGGGGGGAAGGTGTAATGGGCAGAAGGCCAGAACGCTGGAGGGCTTAGCCCGCTGGGTTCCCCTGCAGCCTGGGCCGAGCCCCAGGCAGTAGGCGTGCTCCCTGGAAACACCCAGGAGCCGGTTTTTCAAGACTGAATCAGGGTTTCTCCTGTCCTTCTTGCCAAAGCTCTACCCTACTGGAAGGGGGAGGCTGGGCATGGCACCCCCCAGCCTTCTGTGAGCTCCCAGGAACCCCCTTCCTTCTTCCTGCGTGCCCCACTGTGCCTCTGGGGTTGCTGCATTTCAGGTCCTTCCCAGTAACAAGAGGGAATTCCAGCTCCCAGCTCTGTTCAGGTTTGAGGGGAGACTGGGAAGGCAGGGAGCAGTGCCAGCTTAGAAACTTCACAGTCGGCATGTTGTCGGGGGCGGGGGGGGGCTTTTCTGAGGATAGGGGTCTCAGAGCAGTGAGAACAAGATATTCTTTCATTCATTCAGATATTTATTGAACAGCTACTAAGTGCCAGGCACCAGGCACTGCTCTGGGCACAGTGAGTGCAACCACGAACCAGACACAAAAATCCCTGCTCTCAGGGAGCTGACATTTTCGTGGAGGGAAGCAGGCAACACGGAAATTAACCGGTAAATAAAGAAGATACCTTCAGAGGGTGAGAAGAGCTATGCGTAAAATAAAAAGGCGTGACATGATAGAGAGTAAGCAGGGAGAAAGGCTCTCAGGGGAGGTGACTCTGGAGCCGAAGCCAGAGTGACAAAAAAAGGAGTCAGTCTAACAAAGATCAAGCAGAGGGCACAACCCTGTGGCTGGACTGAGCCTAGACAGGCATGGCTGGGACAGGAGAGGAGGCTGGAGCAGCGATTCTGCAGGGGCCTCTGAGTCCCAGGAAGGAATCTGGAGTAAGGTGGAGAACTGTTGGAAGGTTTGAGGCAAGGGAGTGGTGTAATCTGGTTTATGTTTTAAAATAGAGACACAGAGTTAAATAACAGTCCAAGCCTGGAAGACAAGCGTTCTGCCAGGGGAACATGTAATTAAGTGCCTGAGCCTAAGTCTCCAGACCACAGGGGTGGTTCCAGAGGCTGGGACAAGCCAGGGAAGCTGCCTGGTGGAGTTGGCCTTGCCAAACCTAGAGAAATGGGATGTTCCTGGGCAGGGTGGGGGGAAGGGAAAACAATAACAACAACAATAATAATAAAAGTTTCCTGAAATTGCGTGTCAGGCAGAGTAACATGGGTTACGTGCATAATCTCCCTTAACAGGAATTCTGCCCGTTTTTCAGATGAGGAAATTGAGGCCCTGCAGAGTGAAGTGACTTGCCCACAGCCACACACCTGGTAAGTGGCAGAGATGGGATTTGAACTCAGGCTACACTGCCCCTCTGGACCTGGAAGACAGATTCATTAAGCACCCACCTGCCTCACCACCATTATTCCCAGTTCACAAGTGAGGACACAGAAGCCAGCCTGAACCCAGACAATGGGGTGTGAGGTGGGAGAAAGTAGTCAGAGTGGTTAAGACACCTGCTTGAGATCACACAGCTAGGAAGAAATGAAACCAGGCTCCAGACCCATATTCTTAGCATCTTGTCTCCTGGTGGATAATGTAGGGTGGAGGGAGGGTTAAGGGAGAGATGAGGTTTTTCTTTTTAGCATCATTGCGTGTGAGGAAATAACTTGAGGGAGCAGAACTAATTTATTCATTCAGAATTTATTTCTTGTCAAATATTCAGTGAGTGCTTTTGTGGGCCAGATCCTGTGATGGGTGCTATGACTAGAGAGGTGAGGGAAGTAATAAAAGACTAGTATCTACCATATATAAAGAGTTCTCACAAATCAATAATAATAACAACAACAATAAAAACAGACTATGCGATTAAAAACCAGGCAAAATCAGGGTAGTTGGATTTCTTCCATGATGTCTCAAGGCTCTGGGAGTGAGTCTTCCAGCAAAAAGCCAGAGGCTGCATAATCTTTTGTGATCTAGCCTCAGAAGTCATATAGCATTGCTTCTGCCATATTCCATTGGTCAAAGCAGTCCAAGCCCATGTGGATTCAAAGGGAGGAGACACAGACCTCACCTCTCAAGGGGAACATTGTCGCAATATTTTCAGCTTTGTTTAAAAAACAAAAAATGATTGAAGTGATAAATGCACAACTATGTGATTATACCAAATACCATTAATTGTAGACACTTTGGATGAATTGTATACTTTATTAATATGTATCAAGAAAATTGATTTGTTAAAAACAAAACAAACAGCAACAACAAAAAAAAAACGGGTGAAAGACTTAAACAGGACAGTCACAACAGGGTAAATCCAAATGGCTAATACATATGTAAAAAGGCGTTCAGCATTATTGATTTCAGAAGGTGGAGAAGCTCTGCCTACCTTCAAGGAGCTCCCTGGCTAGAAGAAATACCTACTGTGTGCCCAGCACTGTGCTGGGAAGTGAGGAGGAGAGACACAGAAGTGGAGCTTGTGCTTTTGCAGGGGAAACAAGACTTTTCTTAGGTACAGGGACTGTACCCTGTACCCCTTTGTCTTCCTAGAGCAGGGCACAGGCACTGGTGGGCTAGTGAGTAGTAGGATCATTCATTCATTGATTCATTCAAGAAATATTTACTGAGCACCTACTATGTGTTGGCATTGTTCCATGCAACTAGGATCTGGGAATGAATGCGACAAATAATAAGACAGGCATGTGGATAGAAGCATGTGCAAAGGCCCTGAGGCTGAGGCATGCCTGGGGTGTTGAACAACAAGGAGGCCGGCATGGCTGGAGTGGAGTGAGAGGGAGGAGGTGAGGGCAGAGAGGTGAGGGGGCAGGTCGTGCAGGGCCTTGTGGGCCACGGGGAGGACATTGGCTTTTCCTCCGGGTAAGGGGGGAATCCTTGGGAGGGGCCAGAGCAGAGGATGGATGTGACATGACTTATGTTTTATAGGATCACTCTGGCAGCTGTGTTGACAAGAACCAGTGTGGGGCAAGGACGGGAGCTGGTGACTGCATTAGACTTGGTGAGTGATGAGGGGGCTGGGCCGGGGTAATACTGAAGGAGGTGTTGGAGAATGAAGACACGCATGCATGCATCAGGGTGGGTGCCGCCCACTGGGCTCCACTGAATCCAGGAGGGCTCCCTGCAAGAGGCAGTCTGAAAGATATAACTCCATAGGATTTGATGTTCACCATGACCCATTTGCAGACCAGGCAGCTGAGGCCCAGGGAGACTGAGTTGCTTAGGGGACAGATTTGTGGTTATGAACTTGGACTTGGGAGTGGGACAGACCCGGGGGGTGTGACCAGGCTGTATGACTTGGGACATGCGACTTAAAATGAAACCTGACACTTCACTGCAATCTAAAAGGCCCTACACAACCGGCCCATCCCTTCTTTGCCCTCACCTCTTCTTCCTCTCCCCCTTGTTCACTCCCTCCAGCCACACCGGGCTCCTCACTGATCTGGGAGCCTGAGGGAGCCTGGGAACACCCGAGTCAGGTCCTGTCCTCCCTCTACCCAGAACCCTGCATGGCTCCCACCTCACTCAGAACAAAAGCCTAAGTCCTCCCAGCCATCACCTCCTTCCATTTGCCCTCTGGCTCACTGTTCCTCAGACGTGCCAAGGATGTTCCCACCTCAGGGCTATTGTACCAGCTGTTCCCTCTGCCAGGAATGCATTTCCCGCACATCTTCGCATAGGTGCTTCTTCCTTTCATTCAGGTTTCAAGTCCAGTGTCACTTGCTCAGATCCTCACAGAGGCCCTCCCTGACCTGCTTGTAGAGAACCTAGCTTGTCGTCTTGTCTTCAGAGCACTATTTTTTTTTTTTTTTTTTGAGGTACCAGGACTGGGGTTTGAACCCAGGACCTCCTATGTGGGAAGCCGGCGCTCAACCACTGAGCCACATCAGCTTCCCTGAGTTGGTTTTTCATTTGTTTGTTTGTTTTTAGGAGGCACTGGGAACCGAACCCGGGACCTCCTGTGTGGGAAGCAGGCGCTCAACCGCTTGTGTCACATCTGCTCCCCTATTATAAATTATATATTATATTTGACATTTACACTTTTGCTGCTTCACTGTGCATCTTCATTTCTGGTCTCTATGCTTCTGGGGAGTGTGAACAGAGCCCCAGCTAACGTCTGCAGCACCTATACAGTAAATTAGAAAAAGACACCCTTCCTCTTGGCAGACACATCCCTGCACCAGGGTGAGGTTGAGTTTCAGTCCCATGCACTACCTTTGGCTGGTACTTTAGCACAGTAAACAACCTGTGCAACTGCACGTGATCGCCCTAGATAGAGGCTTTGCTTGTCTTATTAAAGGGAGCCTTCCTGGCATCTAAAATGGTGTCTGGAATGTAGTAAGTGCTGAAAAAACATTTGTCTGGAGGGAGGGAAGGAAAAAGAGAGAAAGAAATGGCAGAAGGGGGAGGAAAAAAGAGGAAAGAGTATATCAGTCAACACAGGTTTTGCTGCAGTAAAAAAAATCCCCAAAATCTTAGTGACTGAATGCAACAAAGGTTTATCTCGTGTTCCTGCTACGTGTCCGTTTCAGATCGACAGGGGACTCCATTCACCACTCAGGGGCCTAGCCTGATGGAGCAGCCATCATACCAAACATAGCTGGTCGCCCTGCTAAAGAAAAATAACTTCTCAAGTCCTTAGCCCCAGCGATTAAATGTTTCAGCCCAGAAGCAGCACGTGTAACTTCCTCTCACAACTCATTAGCCAGAACTAGTCACATGCCTACCCAGGCCCAAGGAGGTCTGCAAGTACCATCCACCCAGGTCCTTAGGAGAGCCAGAAGTACTGGGGACAAAGCACAAATGCCAGGAAGCGGGTGTGGCTCAATCGATAGAGCCCCCGTTTACCATGTGGGAGGCTCCCGGTTCGCTTCCCGGGGCCTCCTTGTGAGGGCAGGCCGGCCCGCGGCTCGGTGGGCTGATGCAGCAAGACCTCACAGCAAGGGGGAGATAAGCAGACACAGAAAAAACACACAGCAAATGGACACAGCAAACACAAGCAGCAAGGGGGGGATAAATAAATAAATAAACCTTTGAAAAAAAAAAAAGCACAAATGCCTGGAACAGATAGAAAGATAAAGAGAAACTTAACCTTTTTGAGCCTCCATTTCCTTATCTGTTAAATGGGCATAATCACAGCCTAATATGGCCCCACAGGATGTTCCTGGGGTAAGGATTAAATAAGCTAAGGGAGCAGGTAGCATGGCCTTGTCATAAATATCCGCTGCTGTTAGGAGTTTTGAGGCCAGGCCAGTTTCTCACTAAACACTTCCTGGGGCTGAGCCCTGAACCCACCTTCCTGCCCCACAGATCTCCCAGGGCGCACTCCTGCTTCTTGCCGCTCATGCCGCTGGGACTGGGGCGGCGGAAAAAGGCGCCGCCTCTGGTGGAAAATGAGGAGGCCGAGGCAGGCCGTGGCGGGCTGGGCGTGGGGGAGCCGGGGCCCCTGGGGGGG
>JAQZBX010044309.1:0-21394 GCA_029593785.1 Cabassous unicinctus
ACATCACTATTACAAGGTGTTAACAAAAGGGTGGTAAATGGAAAAAATACAACTAATGCACACTATTGTCTGTAGTTAAAAGTAATATTTTAATGTTCTTTCACAATTATAGCAAAGTAACCACTCCAATTCTAAATGACAATAATAGGGTGGTATAAAGGATATGGTTTTTTCTTTTGGGGGCAATGGATATGTTCTGATATAGTGTGTGGTGAGGAATACACAAGTCTGTGATTATAAGGAGAGCCTTTGATTGTACACACTGAGTGGTCTCTAGGGCTAGGGTGTGTGATTATATCTCAGTAAAACCACTTAATAAAAAATCAGTTGGCCACAGATATGAGGGTCTATTTCTGCACTCTCAATTAGATTCAGCAAAGTTAAAGGTTCAAGACCAGCACACAAAAAAGCAGTAGTGTTTCTATAGATGAGCAATCTGAGGATGAAATCAAGAGAAAAATCTATTTAAAATAAGAAAAAAAGAAAATCCCTGCTAATAAATTTAACCAAGGGTTTTAAGGTCTAATATGTGGAAAACTACAAAATTTTGCTACAATAAATCAAAGATCTAAATAAAGACAAGGTATTCCATGGCCATGGATTTGAAGAGTAAATATTGTCAAGATGTCCATTTTCCCTCAAATTATTTAGTCCCAACACTAGCCCAGTGAAAATTCCAGTAGCTTACTTTGAAGGAATAGAAAAGCCAAGCATCAAATTTATGGGGAAGATTAACAAGCCCCAGATAGACAAAACCATCTTGTTAATAAAAAATTATTATTCCATTCTAACAGTTGTCATATTTATTTGTTGTCTTTCTCTGTTAAATTTTTATGAATTATTTATGGAATGCATATGCTGACGTCTGAGTGTGGGAAGGTAAACAACATTTTATATAATGAAAAATGAGAGTAGGTGGAGTCTAGGTGTATGAAGGTATCAAAAGTACTTTATTCAATCTTCATTTCTGTGGAAGAAAGGTGATAAAATTGTCATACATGGACTTATTTCTAATATGTAATTTTGTAGAGACCATAAGGATTATATAAGAATGCAAGGCCCATAGCCATTTCATCTAGGTGTACAACTTTCATAGTGTTTCTTACTTACTTAACCTTTTAATAACCTTTGAAATAAACACAACTGATGAAATAAGTATATATTACAGAAGGTATAGGAAGCCAGCTGTTTGGAAACAACTATCTTGGTTAGTAAATTCAGAGTTAAGACATGTTTAGTCCATGTGGGTGTAGGTGGAAATTCTCTCCTAAGAACCACAGATAGTATGTCCCAGTGATGAGAGAGTTATTCTGCAATCTCATTCACTAAAAATTTCCCTCCACCTGCCCACCCAGCACCAGAATAATTTATCACTATTCCTTGAACAGAGCAGGCAGACATGATATCTATCAGAGGATTTCCTTTCATGGAAATTTCTTCCCTTATTAATCTGCTTGGCTTACTCCCTCAAAATTCATGCCCTTGTTGAAATAACAATGAACAGGTATCCCTTGATAACCCTTAAAATAATTCAGTCTCTTTTATGCACTCCATTTGTCTTTTCATTATAATTATCACTTTCTAAAATATTTAATTTCTTTGCTTATATAATTTAAAATATCATCCTCTACCTCTCCACTCTGACTGCCCCCCCCCAGAAAAAAAAAGATATTAAGGCTCCCTGATGGCAGAGAATTTTGTCTGTTTTACCCCCTAGTTTATTTATATTTTCTAAAATAGTGCATAACAATTATTAAGTGATCAATTAACATAGTTAAATAGTGATATGACCGTCTAGAGGGTAATGGATTAACCTTAGATGATGAAGAGACTCACTGCTTCTTTAATCCAGAATTTTCTTCACATTATAACCTCATAAACAAGCTGATTTTTGGGGACCCATGGGTAGGTCAGTGTGATCACTGGGCAGCACATCTACTCTCTTCCCTGCTGGGAGTTTGTCCTTAGTACTGGAATGTACCCCTTATCATAGCTATGTAAACTCTTGCTTTCTAGTGTGCCTACTAATATTTATCTCATTTCTGTAAAAACAGGGCTACAAAAATTGAGACATTAGGTACTTGCCAATTTGCAGCTGAACTTGTTATGCTGAGGTTTATCACAAAGCTTTTCCAAGACACAAAGCTTCCATAATGCTTATATTCTCCTCTTATAAGCCCTCTGAATATGAGAAGGTAAAGGTTTCCATGATTTTCTTACTATGAGTGATGGAAGGTCACTAATCTGAAAGATGCTTCATGAGATTCATATTCATTAGTATTTCCAGATGTAAAACATTAATAATCACACATGTATTTCAGTTGGGTCTAATTCATTTACCTTGCGAGATAATGAGATCCTAAGTTCTTATTAGAAGTCTGGTGATTATTAGCTAGATATTTAGGACTATGATCCCTAAAGCTATGCTTGAGATGATGTAGTAATTGGCACCTATTAATATAAATGTGACTCAAAGTCCATAATTAGGCAATAATATTTCTAATGCAGCCTTTACATGAAGAATTGTTAATATTTTTCCCAGTACTCTGAAAAACTGGTTAACCTGCAATTGATTACTTTGTGGGAGAAACTATCATTAAACAATTGTTCCTGTATCAAGGTAAAGGCATAGTAAGTCTTTTTCATTATTATTATTATTTTGATCTTATTTTCTTGCATCCATCTTGATGCTTTACCCTCACTCCTTTACAATCTTTTTTATCTTTTTTGGGAAGAACAAATGAATTTGAACTGAGAGCAAAACTGTCCATAGGTACTGACATAACACATTTAACTTAAAATTTCATTGAAAGTCAGTCAAACCAATTATTTCATTTAAAAAAATGATCAATTCAGTATAAAGAAAAACGTCAGTTAGAAGGCATGGGCTGAGACAAAGCAGTGCACTAGTGAGTAAATTGCTATCACCATTCCTACCATTTCAAAAAATCATGGTGTTTTAGGTCTAAAATGTCTAAAATAAAACAGGGTAGTTTTCTTTTTGATAATTATTATTTGAAAATTCAAAAGCCCAGCCATCATTTATTGAGACATGCAAATATCTGAGCTAGGTGTTCAGATTTGCATATGATGAAAATTGTCCTTAAAAATAAAAATAATAATTTAGGAGGAATATGAAGGAACATAAATATAAAGTATATAAATTAGAATAATGTAACTATTCTAAGAAAATTTAAAAATGAGCTACATTGTATGCAAATCACCAGAATTTAAATACAGTGTTTAAAACCAGAATGTAATCTCTTCTTCATCTCTTAATGAATCCCTTGCACCTAACCAAAAACTGAAAAATATTAGGGTCTTAATCCTAATTTCTTGAATGAGTAAATCAATAAATGAATAGATAAATGGATAATTCCTTAAAAGACTTAATTATATCATTAATCAAAGATTGTCAGGTTTAAGATTGACAAGGTTTTTACATTTATCCTCAGTATTGCTTCCCAAAAAGTTATTTATTTATTTATTTATTGAAACTCCAGTCCAGCATTGGAGTGATGCTATCAGTTGGTAAAAGTGGTCAAAATTATCCCTTCATTTTTAAAAAGGATTAAATTATTATCTAGGTGGGGAAGGGGGATTTACTGACTGACAATTTTCAGTAGGTAAACTTAAGCAATATTTTTTTAAATATAAAGTTCGATCATCATTTTAATACTCTGAGGGAAGAATTATGATTATTAATAGGATCAGCTACTTATACCACATAATAATTAACTGATGAGTGTCCTTTAAAATCTCTAACATTGTAAGTATCTACTAGTTGGGAAATGTTTACATAAAATAAATTACTAAGATATATAGTACTACCATGTTTTATGCTTAAATATATACAACTAGTAAGATGATGAGGAAAGAAAAAATAAAAATTTTAAATCCAGAAGTTTCTATTCTTGGAAGTATGTTACTTTGCCACATAGAAAAATCAAATTTAAACACAATTAACTTGATAAATAATTACAAGTAAGAAATCAATATTTCAAATACTTAATGACTTCAATCCAAGGCAGTCTGCAGTAGTTTATCTATTTAATATACTTATGAATATTTAAGGTGATGCTGTTGTGGAAAGCATACCTCCATTTTTAGAAGTTCTCAAATATCTAACAATAAAAAATGAGAAACGAAGGCATTTATTGACTTTACAGGTTTGGAGACCTATTTTGATTAAACTGACCTCATAATTATGTTAAACAACTTATGGATAAACAGGCTATTTACTGATGGTGAACAACTAATTAAGAAAAAAAATTGATGTGTATTATTTGTGTAAATACAACCTCTAATTTCTAGATATTGAATAATTACCAAGAAATTGTGCTGTTTAGAAGAAATTTCAGAATGCTAAAATCTGGTACATTGGAATATTTTTATGGAATAAAATTATAATTTATTCAAAATAGAGAAGCACATGTTTGGATATATGCAAATTACCACATATGTTAATAAAATATTAATAGAATTACATATACTGCCCATTTTCTTCACGAATTGTGTGAGTCACACTGCTGTGGTGATTCCATCATACTCATCTTTCAATCAGGGCCACCAGCTATAGTATCTGTTCAGTCCCTAAACTGAAAGTTTATATTCCTTAATCTACTCATCTATAAGCAGGACAATTTGGTTATTGTTTCAATCAAACACATTGTGGTTTTTTTTAGAAAGATTCTCCAAATAAAACTTAGAAAACACTCTCAGAATGTCAGAGCTGATAGGTATACTAACTGATACAATTAAGAGGATCTCTTTTATTTTACTAATATAAATATAAATATATTTCCATTTAATACTTTTCCATAATGAGAAATAGTGTAATGAAAACCAAAACTTCACAAACCAGTTAGCCATTTTTATACTTTTAAATTGAAAATGAGTATCTTTAAATTGTAAATAGTTCAGGATTTTAAAAGAAGGCAAGTTCTTTTAAGAATCTTTTGGTACTTCAGTAATTTTTATATCAATATATATTTTTAATCTATCTCCACCTATTTCATTCTCTATATTATTTTATCTATTCTTCTGTTTTATTTACAAATAAAAGGATCGACCATGCACTATACTTTCTTTCTTTCATTTACACTTAATTATATATTTTTAAGGTATCTTTATAGAGATACAGAAAATACCATGCAAATGTCTCAAATGTTACCTAACTAAAAGAAGGTTTTTCTAATTTTGTGTTTCATAACTCTTCAGAATAGCCAACTTAGACATTCACAAACAATGAGGACAGTCCTTTGCAAATGAAATTCTAGTCTACAAGTTAGGGGAATATTTGACAACAATTATTTGTAGGCATAATTTTTGCTCTTCTCTCAGGATTAGTTTATTACATCAAAAACTCCGTACAATTTTCTGAGGATTAGGATTTAAATTCCAGAGTTTATTCTTTCAGGCAAACCCATTCTCTTCAAAGAAATCAAATTTTCTTCAAAGTACTTAAAATTACCTAAAATATTTTATTTTTCCTCAAATGCTTAGCTGACTAGAAAACTGTTGTCTTTTTTTAATCTTTTTTTCCTGCTTTCCATTGACTTCATTTTTTTAAGTCATAATAATCTTTATTTTTAGAGAAGTTTTAGATTATATGAATGTTACATCAAAAGTATAGGCAATTCCCATATTACCCCCTCCCACCCACATACACATTTTCCTCTATTATTCACAACTTATATATGGACGATATTTGATAAATTCACAAGAGAGAAGATGAGCAGAAAATGTTTGAAGAAACAGATCAACATGAGCAGATGAAGGATCACAAATTTTTCTGAAGGAGGTAATGAGTTTAGATTGTAAAGATATGAGCAGAATTGGAAACTCTTTCATTTCAAAAAAAGAAGAGTAACATTCAATCAGCCTAACTGTGGACATATTCGTTGTTCATTGTTCCAATTGTCAACATTATTATTATTGTTCTTGTTGTTGTTACTATTACTACTAATCTGAGGAAATGAGAAGAGAAAGTTATATAAGAGTGACAGAGAAGAATGGGAAGAATGCAAGTAACAAAATAAGTCAAAATAAAGCTGTTAATATGACCACTGGTGAACAAATCAGAATACTGAAGCAATCAGTGATTTATCTACCTTAAGGATGTGGTCCCCAAAACCCAGGAGTTTATTAGTGATTGGAAATGAAGGAAGAAAGTTCAGAAATTCTGTTGAAAAATAAAAAGATTAAAGAGAGAAAGAGCAAAATGATTAACTTAAGATGAAAGAAAGGAAAAATAAATTACTTCTATAAAAACTTACAAATGTGATAATTGTGATTCAATTTTCTTTTGTTTTGTTTTTCAGGAAGTGGAACCAAACCTTCTCTGGAAGTTTTGAAAAGTTGGAAAACTAAAGAGGATTATCAGGGAGCATTAGGAGCAAGTTCAAGAGACTAAGAAAAAGAAGCAGCAGGAATACTTTGCTCTGTCAATGGAAGGGACACATCTGTCTTTAAAAGGGAGATAGATGGCTAGAAAAATTAATTGAAGAATAAGATTTCAAAGGAAAAAATGTAGAGCAAGCTCAGTGTGATGTAATTGAGGTAAAGAGTAAAAGAGAGTGTTATCTGTTTCAGATATTGGAGTAAGTAAAATTCTAAATATCTTCAGAAGGTAAATTAAGATAATTTTGACATTATTGTCCCTAAATGACTAGTTCTAGATTATTTTTCCAATATTGTTTGTACATTCAAAATAAAAATGAAAGACTAAACAAATACAAATGATTTTATTGCAATTATCCAGCATTCAACATTATCTTCAAACAGCTTTAAGATATTATCTACAAGATCTCTATGTATTTCTATTTTATTATGAGAAAATTGCATACTCATATGATATGCAATTTAGATGATAAAATACATTATAGATAGATAGATAGATAGATAGATAGATAGATAGATACATACATACATACATACATACACTTTTATGTTTTCTGATTATGTGCAACTAGGGTGTGATTTGCACTTAACTATTATAGTAGGAATAAGAATATTATGGACGCTAAAGCAGCATCACATAATTTTCCTTCCAAAATATTAGTACCATTGATATGGATTAAAATTAACAAGGGGTGAACAGCAAAGGAGTTAAGATGCACCTTCCTGTAATTTGATTCTTTATGGGTTCCTGGCTTTTCTCCTTGCCTTCCAGGTACAATCTCTCCTTGTTTCTCAAAAATGCCCAGTTCTACTATGATGATGGAGTTTCTTCTAATGGGATTTTCTGATGAGTGGGAAGTACAGGTTCTGCATGCCATATCATTCTCTCTGATGTATTTGCTGACTGTTATTGGGAATGTTCTCATTATTACTGTCACAACCATTGACAAGAGCCTTCACTCCCCCATGTACTTCTTCCTCAGGAATCTGGCCATCTTGGATGCATGCTGCATTTCTGTAACTGTCCCTAATTCATGTGTCAATTCTCTGCTTGACAGAAGCACCATTTCTAAGGCAGGATGTGAAGCTCGGGTCTTTTTAGTGGTGTTTTCTTTGTTTTTGAAGTTGATGCTCCTCACCATTATGGCTCAGGATTGATATGTGGCCATCTGTCAGCCCCTCCATTACCCTGTGATCATGAAACCTCAAGTTTGTGTCCAGATGACAATAGCCTCCATGATCAGTGGCCTGGTCTACTCAGAATTCCACTCTGGCAATACTTTCCGACTGCACTTCTGTCAGTCCAATGTCTGAAAAGAATATCAGTTCTTTTGTGACATTCCCTCTCTGCTGAGGATTTCCTGTTCTGACGCTTTCAGCAATGAGATCTTAATTCTTGCCTCAGGTCTGGGCATTGGTGGCGGCTGTTTCATCTTCATCATCAGGTCTTACATTTACATATTTTCCACTATGCTAAAGTTTCCAAGTGGAGCTGACAGAGCAAAAGCCTTTTCCACCTGTGTTCCCCACATCCTTGTGGTCTCAATCTTCCTCAGCTCAGACTTGTATGTCTACTTGAAGCCAACTGCAACCTCTGCAATTATCAAGGACATGGTCCTTTCTGTGTTCTATTCCATAGTCCCTCCCCTCTTGAACCTACAGTCTTAGAAATGATCAAATAAAATGTTCCCTATAGAAAATAATGAAAGGAATATTTTATTTGGGAGATTTATAGGAGATTAATGATACTCACCCAAAGTAATTTTTGCAACTCAGGTTTTCACTAATAAATTGGGATTATTGACTGGGATTATATAGATATAATTGGTATAAATTCAATAATTAAGTTAATTTGAATATAAAATTTTAAAAATCTATCTTTTTGAGGTTTTTGGGTGATTTGAATTGACCATTCTCTCTTGATCTGGTACTATGAATAAGCAGCCACAATCAGGCATGTTTGATACACTAATATTTATTATTAAAAATTGTTTTAAAAAGCTTAAAATTTTATGGCTAGAAATATTCTGTTAAAATTTATCTTTGTTTATCTCTTCTTTAAACATTTATAAACCTAGAATCAATAACCTTTGAAATTCTATAATTTATATTATAGAAGAAATAAAAATATTTTTATTTTTTCAGTCAAAAAGTAATTTTGAAACTATAATTTAGGACTATGAAAATAGTACTAAAATACATCTGTGTAAAGAGAGTTAAGGTTGGTGTCATTGATGAAGCTATCAGAAATAATTTACACTGCAACCTTTGAACATACAGACAAATTACTCTTATAATGAACACAAGGTTTGTTAGAATCAACTCCAAGTTTGTTTGGGGATACATTTAATTGCCTATACATGTTAAACATTATTTCCAAGATTGATAAAAGGAATGTATGCATTTTCTATTCACACTTATTATCACATGCTTATCCATACAACCATTAAATCGAAAATGGAGTAAAAAATAATATTATTTACTCTTTTCTTTTTGTTAATTTTTTTGTTTATTTTTAAAGAAGCTTTAGAATACATGAATGTTACATGAAAAATATAAGGGGGAAGCAGATGTGGCTCAAGTGATTGGGCTCCTCTCTACCATATGGAGGGTCCCGGGTTCATTTCCCAGGGCCTCCTGGTGAAAGCAAGCTGGCCCGCTCAGAGAGCTTGTGCAACAAGATGACTCAACAAAAAACAGACATAGAAGAGAGACAGTAAGAAACACAACAAACCAGGGAGCTGGTGTGGCTCAAGTGATTGAGTGCCTCCCTCCCACATTGGAAGGTCCCGGGATCAGTTACCAGTGCCTCCTAAAGAGAAGATGAAAAGAGAAGACAAGCAGACACAGTAGAACATGCAGTGAATATACAGAGCAGACAGTGAGCACAAGTGGCAGAGGGGAGGGGAGGAATAATTAAATAAATCTTTTAAGAAAAAGAAAACATAGGGGATTTCCCTATACTCCATCCCCTTCCCTTCCCACATTTTCCCCCTTTAACATTTTCATTAATGTGGTACATTTTTACAATTGATGAACAGTTATTGAAGCACTGCTACTATGCATAGTCTAGTTTAAATTATAGTTACACTGCACAATTTTATAGATTTTGACAAAATGTATAATGGCTTGTATCTGTCATTGAAATATCATGAAGAATAATTTCAATGTCCCAAATATGCTCCATATTACACCTATTCTTCCCTCTCGTTCCCCTCAGAACCTCTGAGGACCATTGTCTTTATATCAATGTTACAAGTTCTTTTAATACTAGAGTAATAATAAGTCAATGTTCCTCCATAGTTGTATTCACCCATTATGTTTTTTCATTCCATAATCTTGAGTATTTTGAGAGGTTGATGCCCATTCTGCTTCTGATGTTGAGGGGCCTTAGATCACAGGCAGATGAATGGAATCTACTTGCGTGCTGTTGTAGATACTCTATTTTAGGATGAGTGTTGTCCATCATCATCTATTTGTTAGTTGTCCTGGGTGAGTCCAATGAACTGGAAAGTAGGCATTGGCTACAACTCTGCTGAGATTCAGGGCTCAAATGATATATGAACAAGCAGAATATGTAAGTCTCAGGGACATATATTAAACAGGTACAGTGCAAACTATAGGTGCAAATAAAAATGGTAAAGAAAGTTTCAAAGAGAGGCCCACTGAGAGCATGCCAATTTCCTGGGATTGTCTGTCCTGCTTATAGTGTCTAGATATCTCTAGAGCCCTTTGGAGCACTCCTGCTTGAGGAACTGTTTGCTGTGGCTATAAGTGAGCTCCTTCTGAGATGTGCATAACCAACAACACTGGAGAGACTCCCACAACTCTTTTTGAAATCTCTTAACGATTAAAACTCATTTGTGTTTATTATTTCCCTCTTTACATCCACGTTTTTTTTTCCCTAAATGCATCACTAGTTGGCACTTGGTAATAATCCTATGGTTCCAGGGAGGGTCATCCCTGGGATTCATGACCCATGCCTGTGAGGGAAGGTTGTGAGTTTATATGCTGTGTTTGGCTTTGAAAGAGGTCACATATGAGCAACAAGGAGGCTTTCAGGAGGTAACTCTTAGGCAATATAAACTACTAAGCTAAACTTCAAATTGACAAGAATAAGTTTCATGAGTACAAGCATCAATATCAAGGGCCTGGCATATTGGTCTGTCTTATTTTGCTTGGCACTGTCCATGTACTTTAAAGATTTTTGCCATTGTATTAGAGAATGTAGCAAGATGCCCAGGATGGGAATTTAATATTCCACTGGTTATTGTGTGAGTTTCCACCTAAGAAGACACCACCCCAGGACCACAAGAACACATTCATATTCCATAAAGGCATGACCCTGATGCACCCCTCCCCATACATCCCCCAATTACTGACACCCTACTACAGTAATTCTCCCCTACCACAGTTGCAACCATTCTGAAATCCAAAATCTCTCCCAAAGCAAACCAAAATAATAGTAATAACATAAAATAAATTAAATAAGTAAATAAATAAATACTTTTTTGCATTGTGCTTTTCATCTCTGTAAGATCTATTATCTTTTATGTATATTTATAATTTCTTCTGCATGTTCACCCAGTATAAATTTTTTTCACTTTATTTTCCTAGAAGCTTTAGGTTACAGAAAAGTCACATAGAAAATATAGGGGATTCCCATATACTACACAGCCTCCCACCCCATATCCTCACCTACCAATAACATCCTACATGAGTATGGTGTAATTGTCACAGTTGATGAACATATATCCAAGCATTGCTACTAAGTATGGTCAATGGGTTACATTATAGTTTACATTTGGCACCTTTTACAGGATGTGACAAAAAGTATAATGCCCTGTATTCATCAATTCAGGGTCATGCAGAATAATTCCAATGCCCCCCAAATGGCCTATATTCTACTTATTCTTCCCCAATCAGCATCCATAGAATCACTAAGTTTCGATTTTTGAAGAATAAGGTTCATAGTTACATGCATTAATATTGAGGGCTTAACATACTGGTCTGCTTTCTTTTACTAGGCACTGTCTATGTTCTTGAGATCCTTGCCCCTCAATTTGAGTATATAGCAAGATTCTTCAAGATGGAAGTTTAATATTTTCTTGTTTATAGTGTGGTTGTCTACCCACTGGTATGACACCCTATGACAAGATGAACATATTCATATTCTATAAAATTATAAAAGGTACACCTTTTCCTCTATATCCTTCCACCACCAAGCCCTGCACCAATGAATCTCCCTTGCCATATTTGCCGAAAGAACATTCTCACCATTGTAGTTTCAACCACAGACGTAAAAATCCCCAGAGTTTACCTGTTCCTTCTTTTAGTCTTCCCCCCAGTTCCTTGAAAAGCCCAACCTAACCCTGCCACCCTGCTCACCCTCACATTCCAGCACCTTCAAACACACTCACATCCCTGCACCACCACCAAAGCCATCCACTGCCAAACCACACCTTTCCACTTTATCACTGGTTTCCTCTATATAGAGCATTGGCTCACAGCACTCTGTTTTCTTCTCTCTCTGATTAACCTATCTTCCATACACCAGTTCTGTGAGTCTGTTCAATATACACAGGTCATATTTGTGAGGTTATGCAATATTTGTCTTTTGGTGCCTGGCTTATTTACTCAACATAAGGACTTCAAGATTAATCTCTGTTGTCATGTGTGTCAATACTGCATTCCTTCTTACAGCTGAGTAATATTCCATTGTATGTTTATACCACATTTTGCTTATCCATTCTTCTGTTGATGGACACTTGGATTGCTTCCAACTTTTGGTAATAGTGAGTAAATCCACTATGAACATTGGCGTATATATATCTGTTCATGTCCCTGCTTTCAATTCTTTTGGCTATATACCCAGCAGTCGGACTGTTGGATCATATGGTAATTCTATAGTTAGCTTCCTGAGGAACTGCCAAACTGCCCTCCACAATGGCTGCACCATTCTACATTCCCATCAGCAGTGGATGAGGATTCCCTTTCCTCTACTTCCACTCCAACCCTTGCAGTTCTATTTTTTAATATCCACCAGTCTAATTAGGTGTAAGATAATATCTCATTGAAGTTTTTATTTTCATTTCCCTAAAAGCTACTGATGCACGATGTTTTCATGTGCTTTTTCGCCATTTATATTTCCTCTTTGGAAAAGTGTTTATTCAAATCTCTGGGCCATTTTTAAATGGGTTGTTTTACTTTTTATTTTTGAGATGTAGAGTTTTTTACATGTGTTGGATATTAGACCATTATCAGATAAGTGTTTCCTAATTTCCCAATTATTTTCTCCCATTGAGTAGGCAGCCTTTTCACTTTCTTGACCAAATTCTTTGAAGCACAAAAGTTATTACTTTTGAGGTGGTCCCTTTATCTATTCTATCTTTCATTGCTCATGCTTTGGGTGTAAAGTCTGTGAAACTATTTCACATTGATTATTCCCTACTTTATCTTCTAGTATTTTTATGGTCCTGTATCTTACATGTGGGTCTTTGATCCATCTTGATTTAATTTTTGTATAGGGCATGAGATGGCAATTATCTCTCATTCTTTTGGATATGAATATCCAGTTCTCCCAGCATAATTTTTTGAAGAAGGCATTCTGTCCAAGTTAAGTGGGCTTGGTGGATTTGTTGAATATCATATTGTATATTTGAGAATCAATATCAGAACTCTCATTTCTGTTTCATTGGTTAGTATACCTATCCCTTTGACAATACCATTCAGTTTTGACCACTGTCAAAACCATTCAGTGTTTTGATCACTTTAGCTTTGTGTATGCTTTAAGGTCAGGTAGTGTGATCCCTAAAATTTCATTTTTCATTTTCAATAGGTGTTTGTCTATTTGGGACCCCTTTTCTTTCCAAATAATTTATATAATTGGTTTTTCCAATTCAGTAAAAAAATGCTGTTGTAATTTTCATTGAGATTACATTAGATCTGTAAATCATTTTGGGAAGTACAGACATCTTAGTGATATTTAGTCTTCCAGTCCATGAGCATGGAATAGTCCTCCATTTATTCAGATCTTCTTTTATTTCCTTTAATAATGTTGTATGGTGTTCTGCATATAAGTCTTTTACATTTTTAGTTAAGTTTATTCATAGATATTTGATTCTTTAGTTGCTATTATAAATTGAATTTCTGTCTTGATTTCCTCCTCAGATTACTCATTATTAGTGTACTGAAATGCTACTAATTTTTGTGTGTTGTTCTTATATCCTGCTACATTACTGAACTCGTTTATCAGCTCTAGAAGCTTTGTTGTAGATTTTGGGGACTTTCTACATATACTGCCATGTCATTTGCAAATAGTTAAATTTTTACTTCTTCCTTTCTAATTTGGATGCCTTTTATTTCTTTTTCTTGCCTAAAAGATCGAGCTATTACTTACAAAACAATGTTAAATAAAAGTGGTGACAGTGAGCATTACTGTCTTATTCTATATCTTAGCAGGAGCATTTCACCACTGAGTATGATGTTAGCTGTGGTTTTCTCATATATACCTTTTAGCATGTTGAGGAGGTTTCCTCCTATTCCTATTTCAATTCCAATAAAAAATGGGCAAAAGACTTAAATAGACATTTCTCCAAAAAGGAAATACAAAGGGCCAAAAAGCACATGAAAAAATGTTCAATATCACTAGCTATTAGGGAAATGCAAATCAAAATGACAATGAGATATTATCTTACACCACGTAAAATGGCCATTATTTTAAAAAACTGAAAAGAATAACTGCTCTAGAGGATGTGGAGAAATAGGAACACCTCTTTACTGTTGGTGGGAATGTAATATGGTGCAGTCTCTGTGGAAGACAGTTCAGTGGTTCCTCAGGAAGCTAAATAAAAAATTTCCATATAATCCAGCAATTCCTCTACTAGGAATATATCCAGAAGAAATAAAATCTTTGACACAGACAGACATTTGAACATCGATGTTCATAGTGGCATTATTCACAATTGCCAATGAATGGAAACACAAGTGTCCATCAACTGATGAATGGATAAACAAAATTTGGTATATACATTCAATGGAATATTATACTGCTGTAAGAAGAAATGAAACTGGGACACATATGATCACATGTATGAACCTTGAAGGCATTATGCTAAGTGAAATAAGCCAGACATAAAGGATAAATATTGCATAGTCTCAATCATATGAATTAAATTTGAAGAATAAATGCATGTAGTTAAAATCTACAGTACAGGTTATAAGAGATAGGAAGAGGACTGAGAAGGGGTACTGATGTTTAATGTATGTGGAAGTTTTAATGAACTTGACTGTAAAAGTGGTGGAAATGGAAATGGATATAATGGTACATTATACTGAGTAGAAGTCATGCAGCTGATTTTTAAATGGGATTGTGATTGAAAAGGGTAGTCTAGGGATGTAAATGTCAAATGAAAGAAAGCAAGATAGTAATCTAGGGACTGAATAACATAATGAACCCAGGGGTGGATGCGATTGTGGTTAATAGTACAAAAACAAGAATGTCCTTCTATGAACTAGAAAAAATGTACATCACTATTATAAGGTGGTAACAATGTGGAGAATCATGGGACATACAATTAATGTAACCTATGGAATATAGTTAACAGCAATACTGTAGCATTCTGCATTAATGCAGAAGATATACTGTGTTAAGGGTATGGAAAAATATATACCAAATATAAACTACAGACAATAGTTAGTGGTAATTGTTTGATTATATTATCTCATAATCTATAAAAAAGGTAGTGTGTTGGTGGAAGGGTGTTGTATGGGAATTCCACATATGTACATGATAGTTTTGTAAGTTCACAACCTCTCTACTAAAACTATATTTTTAAAAGATTATTAGTCAGTATTCGGTAGGTGATACTGCAGTAAATAGTAACCTTCATATCTTGGTGGCTTAATACAACAAAGGTATACTTGTAGCCCACAATATCTGCCAATGAGGGTTATCATGGGTGCTTTGTACATTGGTTGTCCTTGATAAAGACTTCTGGTTGTTGCAAAAATAAGAACCCAGTTAGTTTGAAGTGTGATGTTACGTATCGACTTAAAATATTTACATGTAGAACGAAATATTGGAAGAACACCCAAACTAGGATCCAAGTGAATATTTATTTCAGTTCTAAACACATCAGATTCATGAATTCCTTCACAAGCATGGATATAACCCAGTGGAGCTCCTTTCACAACTTTCCAGAGGGCTTTTAGCATCCACAGTGGAGAGAGATCCTTGGGCTTACAACTAAGCAGGTTTATAGTAAATATTTTAGAATGATCCAAGAACACATTTTGCAAAAAGAAGTCAACAGTAAAAATGCAATAAATATAGTCACATTGCATTATTTGTGGCAATTATATTCTAGAAAGTTGCCAGGAACAATTAGTGAATACTGAACAAATGATACTAAGAGAATTAAAAGGTTAGTTTCTTCCAAGTCTCTGTTCACATTTCCATCAACCAGTCAATACAAAACCTTGATTTCTGTGTGTTTCTGTTTGAAGATACCATATTTAAAATATATTTTCAATTCATTAACACTGAATTGACAACCAACAACACTATGACACATGCCTGAATGAAGCTTATCTAACACACATATTTTCTCCATAAGACACATCACAAACTTTTTGAGCTTAGGAACATTGTATAGCACTTCAGCACTAGACTGCAGGACCATGTTACAGATTGAAATCATAACAAAAGTGCCAAAATGTGAAAAACATGGCACTAAATATATCATGAAAACCACACTCATTTTTAGTAAGAAGCTGAAAGAAGGCAGAGAGTTGCTTTATTCAACTTTAACTCAAAATTTTTGCCATAAAGCCCATGTCCATGAATGATCACAAAAGCACTACAAGTATTGACTTCGAGATTACAAAAAATAGGCAAATTCACAAATACAGAATTTGCAAATACTGATGATTGTTTGCATTTGAAAATAGATCCAAATATACATTTTGACATCAAGGGGTGTCACTATACACAAAGATGAAGTATATATATATTTAAAAGTCCTGATGTATATTTGAAAAGAATGGA
Source organism: Cabassous unicinctus (assembly GCA_029593785.1). NCBI lineage: Eukaryota > Metazoa > Chordata > Mammalia > Cingulata > Chlamyphoridae > Cabassous > Cabassous unicinctus. The sequence continues at coordinate 16,451 of JAQZBX010044309.1, forward strand.
AGTTATAATAAATATTTAACTGTTACAAAACATCATTTTGAACATGAGAAGATGGATTTACCTGGTACAGTGTCTGACACACAGAGGAAGAGAACAAAGAAAATTGCAAATGAGTGCTTTATGTCTGCTCACATTTTATTGGAGTTCCATTGAAAGAACAGAGATTTAGAAATCAATATCCATGTTTTTTACCCTGTGTCTAGCACAGTTCTCTAAATGCACACACATATTCTCATTTACCCATACAGCAGCAATTAAGTAGAACAGTCATGTCTAGTGTATATACGAGACACAGGAGACAGTAAGACTTAATTGGGTAGATGAAGAATGAAACATAAATTCAATTTTGTTCTAATTTCCTGCTGTAGATGATGAATTTTACTGGTTTCATTCTATAAATTATTTATATCTAGCTATCTATCCAGACACACACACACACACACACACACACACACACACACACACACGAATTCTCAGAGGTCAAGACATTGAGCATCAGTGAAATTTATGGACTTGGTGCTCTCTGGCTTTCAGGGAGTTTGGAAAATTTCACATCCAAGTTAAGATTTTGTATGATTTACCCATTGTGAAGTAGTGTTAACTCAACACTCTTGGATGTTTCAAATCCATATATTCTAAGGAAAGAACTTGTCCTTAACTAGCTACTGAGAGATAATCTCTAAAAATTTAGAATATTGTGGCTGATAAAAGTGTCTTTGTATACCTGGAGTTTTCGGCCACACCAGATAATTTATGCTAGCAATGCAATGTATGGTGAGTGCTGTGGGTCATGCTGTACCAGTTTAGCCTGTGGACACTTAGAGATTCATTAATTAAAGTCAGAAACAATATACTCCATTCGTTTGTGATCTATGCCCAATAAGCGCTATGGCAACAAGGCATAGGTTTGCTTTTCTGATTGGCAATAGTCTTTGGATATTGTTACAAATCATTGCTGGGAGACATAAGTCCTGTCTGCATGACTTCATGGGAAGAGGACAAATGGAAATTTGTACCTCGTCTTTTCTGAACTCTGCCCTATGCACTTTTTTACTTTACTGATTTTAATATGTAATATTTCACTGTAATGAACCATAACTGTGAGTATGAATTATTTTTTCTGAATTATGTGTTTACGTTTAATGAATCATTGAAACTCAGATGGTCCTGCAGACACCGAGAAACCCCAATTTATTAATCCAAGGTAATAATTTATGCTATAAATAAAATAACCTCTCAAATGAGAGCCAGATGCTATAAAACACAGGCCAGATTCTATTTTCATAGTAGATCTGAGACACAATAATTTCTGTGCTTCTATCATTTTTATACTTGGGATTAATTCAGCAAGAGAAAAGGAATAATTATGGTAAGTGATGAATTTAATGAAAAAAGAAACAAGGTGCATTAGACAATCTGAACAATCTTCAATAATTGTTCTCAGCCAATACAAACCCATAAAAGTGCCATTAAACAAATGAAATGTGGCCAAAAATAGGTCAAGTAGGAAAAGAGGATATAAAAGATGATAAAAAGTAACTTTATTTCAAAAAAGAATATTGTGATATATTCACTGAGTATGTTTTGAAATCTTAGATAGACTATTTTGTTTTACAATACTGACTAAAAACAAAGATGAAAGTTCATTTAATATAGCATAAATTAGTTTTTTCAGTCATAGCAATCTACATAAAAGATGAAACTGATTCTATATATATGCATAAATAAATATTTTATGGGTATTCAAAGTATTTTGAATAATATCAAAGGAAGCAATAGCATCCAAGTGAATTTTTGAGGCTAGTAAATATTGGTACCAAACTACAGAAGAACATTTTTGTAAATATTTGCCATGACTCCGTTGTTAATAAAAAAAAAAAAATACTAGTCAAAATATTATCAAATAAAATGCAACAAGGCACACTAAAATAAATAAACACAAAAAGATCACCATGTGTGTGATATCCATGGGTGTTGTTTTCTAAGATCAAACATTCTTTTCCAATTATCCACTACTATATAATAAGTACCCCAATATTTAGCACTTTACAATAATTTTATCCCTCATGGTTTCTGTGAGTCAGGAACTCAGGGAGATGTCAGCTGTGAGGTTTCACTTCAGGGTTTCCATGTGATCAGTTGGTGGCTGGCATTGAAACATGGGGGTTCTAAAGCAGCTGAAAACTGTCTAGGCATCTCTGTCTCTACTTAGTCTATCTTTGTGGATAGTTTTTGTTTCCTTACAACATGGCAGCCTACTAGAAGTCAGAATGCTTATGTGGTGTCTGGAATATTAAAAAATAAATATTACCAGGAAAAAAAATAGAAGTGCACAGTCCATCTTCTGGACTCAACCTACCCAAGTGCAAAATACACTAATGCCTCCTTCAACATCTCCCTCTTCACCCCCCTGACACAAAAAATCTCATACTATAATGACATCAGGCTCATAAGGCTAGAGGTTTGTGTCTAACAATATAATCAATTCTAGAGGCAGGTTAGGCTTCTCAGGTACAGTTCTTTCTGTAGAGCTTTCAAAGTGTCATTTTTATTATATAAAGACCTGCAAATTAAAGAGAAAATTACCTGCCTTACACACACACACACACACACATACTATGGCAGGACAGGCAATGATCATAGGTATCTGCACACCTGTTGTAAAAAGGTGGAATAAGGAAGAGGAAACTTTGCTTCCACACACAAAAATTAATGATGATTTATTAAAAATGCAATTCATTGAAGAAGAAATTTGAATACGCAATAAGTATATGACAATTTCCAAAATCAATATGAAAAATAATATTAATATAAATTGAGAAATATTTTCTAACAAAATGGGTCCACAAAAGTTGAAAAATCTATCAAGTATTGTTAAAAGCTTTTTGAGAATGTGAGGAAAGAAACAGCTGTTTCTATCGCTAGTGGAAGTGTAAAATAGTACCAGCATTCCTGCATGCACACTTGCAAATTTCAAATATTTTTATGACGCAGCCATTTCCTTTTAGAATAATATTCCTAGATGACACCAACATGGCGAGCATAATAAACAAGATGTAGAGTAACTTACCAGCTGGATATTGATATTAAAGTAGCAGTAGTCTCATTGAGAGATAATGGATTCAAAATTAGGCACAGAATGTGTTTGATGAGGATGTAATGTTGAAGTAAATATGAATGTCAGGAATTTGGTAGTGTCTGATATCAGGAAAAAATATTGGGTGAAGAGATAATAAGTTAGTGATCATAAGTATATACCAATTAGAAGGAGAAGAAGGAAAATTCTGAATTCTTGGGGAAAACAATGAATTCTATGGAAAGACAACTAAGCCAATAAATCGTATTTGAGGATGAGTCATGAGACAGCTAGTAGTAGAATCAGAAAAGAGAAATCATAAATAGCAAGTTTTTTTTTTTTAAAGATTTATTTATTTTTATTTTATTTATCCCCCCCTTGCTGCTTGTGCTGCTGTGTCCATTCGCTGCGTGTCTTCTCTGTGTCTGCTTATCTCCCCCTTGCTGTGAGGTCTTGCCGCATTAGCCCACGGCACCACGCGAGCTAGCCTGCCCTCACAAGGAGGCGCCGGGAAGCGAACCCGGGGCCTCCCATATGGTAAACGGGGGCTCTATCCACTGAGCCACACCCGCTTCCCAAATAGCAAGTTTTAAAAGAAAATTAATCAGCAATAGTGCTGAAATCTCAAGTGTGAAAAACTAAACGACTACCAGAATGAGAATATTGATTCACCAGTTTGAAAATAGTTGAAGAATTTCATCAGAGTTTTATTTAGAAGGAACCAAGGCAAAAAATAAATGAGGAATTTTAGTCATTTTATTTTAAAATGATGAATTTAACTATTTCTCAGTTAAACTTATGGAGTTAATGGTGAAATAATTTGAAATTATTAAAGATAAAAAGAGTAGAAATGGGATTATAAAAATGGAAGAGAAAATTTAGGAACTGTGTTATTAATCAAGACATTGACAGAAATTTACATTTGATCTTAAATATCAATAATGTTAATATTTTAAAGATAGAAACTAACTGTACATGAGATTCTTGAGAGAAAAAGTGGATGAGAACGTACACTGCTGTAATTAAAGACAAGAGACAGAATTTCTTGGCGGGATTGCAAAATTAAATCACAGATGACTTAGCAAAATTGTAGTATATAGGTTTTCTCTAGAAATTTAAATGATTTCAAGTGACACAGTAATAGTGTCAGGTGTTCTTGGGAATATCTAGAAGGTAAGACTGTGGGAGAGTCTTTTCTAAGTCTGTTGACATTTCAATCAGAAGTAATCACATTTTATTCAAAACCTATATATTAGAAATTTTAATGTTTTGAAATCATCCAAAGGAGGAGGTAGCTTATCATGTTACTCTACAACTCACCTTTTCATATTGTGAATAAATTTAAAGTAATGCTTTTCTTTTGTTTTTCACAGGATTTATGGAATATTAAATGAAATAGTATCTTTGGATATGCTAAGTGAATATAAGGCATAGTTTAAAGCAATATAAAACTCCCACTTGCCTCATTTGTTCTCAGTTATAACTTATTACTTTATTTCTCCCCAATTCCAATGTTTATCCTTCAATATTCCCTGTCTTTCAACAAACCAATTTCAAATGCTATCTTTATTTAATCAATATAACTTCCTTCTCTTCTTCTCACCTCACTTGCTCCAATTTCCCTTTCTTCAGAATATCTTTGTAACACTCCTTTTTGGCTGTAAGTATAGGTAGAAAAACACTGATTAAGTGTTTAGGCAGAGTTGTATAATGTTTTTGTTTTGTTTTTAGATTTTGGGGGAAAAATAAATGCTCAGTTCTTTTGCATGAGGGAGTTGTTGAGAATTTATACTATGGACAAGATTGTGAAGAAATTATTTCATATTTATAAAGCAGTGAATTAATGTGTATTATTTTAAGTGCATAGT
>JAQZBX010044310.1:0-21394 GCA_029593785.1 Cabassous unicinctus
TCAATTTGATCCATTATTTTTCTGTCTGTTCTTCTGTCCATAAGATTTAAGCTGTCGTTTCTTCTAGCTTACTAATTCCTTCTTCTGACCATTCAATTTTGTTGTTGTGTGACTCTTGTGTATTTTAATCTCTTCTATTGTTTTTTTCATTCTGAACATTTCTGTTATGTTTCCTTTTATTTTCAAATTCTTCTTTCTGATTACACAGTGTTTTCTTAATATGCTTTATCTTTTTAGACTTATTTTCCTTCAATTCCTTGAATGATTGCTTGAATATTTTTTATTTGTTTTTCCAAATTCTGTGTCTCCTCTGGAGTTTTAATTTTCTCTGTTTAGCACCTCAAATGTATCCTACCACTGTATTCTCTTCTCCATGTTTTCTGATGAAAAGTTGGCACTTAGTCTCATTGAAGATTCCTTGTAGGTGAAGAATGGCTATTCCCTTACAACTTTCCCAATACACTCTTTATCTCTGGCATTTGATATTATGAATAGTATGTATTTCAGAGTAGATCTATTAGGATTTATTCACTTTGGTGTATGTTCTTCTTTTTAGGCATGCATATTTATGTCTTTCATCAAAGTTAGGAAGATTTTGACTACTGTTTCCTCAAATATTACTTCTGTACCTTTTCCCTTCCTTTCTCTATCTGGGACACCTGTGACATGTATGTTTGTGTGCTTTCTAAAGTAACTGAAATGCTTGAGACATTGCTCAATTTTTCTATTCCTTTCTTTATTTGTTCTTTCGTTTGATTTTAATTGTTCTGTCTTCTAGTTCCCTGATTCCTTCTTCTACCTGTTCAAATATGCTGTTTTTTGCCTCTGGTATATTTTAAATCTCCTCTATTATGTTTTCATTTCCATCATTTCTGTTATGTTTCTCTCTCTACTTTCAAATTCTTATTTATGCTCACACATTTGCTTCTTAATATCCTTTGGCACTGTATATATATTTTCCTTCTTCTCCTTGAATTGATTTAGGTGATTTGTTTGAACTTCTTTCACTAGTTGTTCCAAATTACCAGCCATCTTTGAATTTTTATTTTTTTCCGTTGAATGAGCCATACCTTTCTCTTTTTTACTATGATGTAAGTTTTTGCTGATGTCTACATATCTGATTATCATGAAGGGTTAATTCTGAAGGTCAGTTTCTCCCTCTTGTTCAGAGTTTACTTTTGATTGGTTTACTGTTAATGGTTGGTGCAACTTATTCTAGATATTTAAAATAACTTGCATTTAATTGATCAGGTTTTCTCAGTTCTTCTTCATTTTATTCTTGCCCTGGCTCTTCAGTATAATTATAAATATTTCAATTGTTATGTAATTGTTTCACCTAAAGGAAAGAGCTACATTTCCTCTCTCCTTTCTCTGGGAATCATGATCTGTTCTGTTTTTGTGTGTGTGGGGGGGGTATTTTCCACCAGTTCCTATGAGTTGCTTAAATTCTCTCCCTTACACAGTGTCCCAAATTTCCTTAAACTTTTCATATCTTGGAGCCTCCTGTCTTATGCTAGTTCTGTTCACCAATATTTTGAAAGAAATTCTGAGGCTTTTCTGCTTTTTCTTTCTTTTCCATTAGGGTTTCCTGGTGCAGAGAGCTGGAGGGGGTTAATCCATAAAAATGTGTCACTGCAGAAAAGTCAATTTTGCATTTATGGAATCTACCCAAATGTAACTGGTTTGATTGTTTTCAGCAACACACCACAATATTCCTGTGGTTTCTTGCTCCTCACCTAGAAGTGTCCTTCTGTATGCAGCCCTCTTCAGTAGTTCATGTTCAGTCCATGTCTCTTTGGATTTGGGTCTCTGCACATGGATATACAAGGGATTCTAACATAGTGTTGTGACTTTATTGTCTTTGGGACTGGTGGCAGAGACCCTGCCTGCTGCCCTGGAGAATCCAAGATGCACAGGACTGAGTGAGGACAAGCAGAGAGGACTGGCTAGTTCAAGACAGAAGTTTCTTTACATATATTGTCTTTTGTTTTGATTCAGAGTTTATGAAGTCCTTCTCCACTCTCTACCATCGAACAGAGTTCTATGCAAGTGAAATTTGTTTCCATTCACTGAAATTCTGTGGAGGTTTTTTAAGGGGATGTTTTATGTCACCATGTTGATGAAGTCACTGGTCAATTGATTTTTGACAAAGCTGCCACATCTCCTCAATTGGAAAACAATAATCTCTTCAAAAAACGGTGCTTGGAGATCATGATATCTATATGCAAAACAGTGAAAGACGATGTCTGTCTCACATCATTTACAAAATTAACTCAAAATGGATCAAAGACTTACATATAAAAACCACAGCTATAAATCTCCTAATAGAAAATGAAGGGAAGCATTTTCAAGATCTTCTGTTAGGGAATGCTTTCTTAGACTTTACATCCAAAGCACAAGAAATAAAAGAAAAAATAGATAAGTGGAACCTCTTCAAAATTAAAAACTCTTGTGCAATAAAATATTGTCACAAAATTGAAAAGTCAACCTACTCAATGGGAGAAAATATTTGAAAACCACATAAACTATAATTGTTTACATATATATGTATATATACATATATATATTATAACTTAACAGTAAAAAGAAAACCAAGCCCATTAAAATGTGGATAAATACTTGAATAGGCATTCTCCAAAGAAAATATAAAAATGGCTAAATGCACGTGAAAAGATGTTCAACATTACTACTATTAAGAAATTCAAATCAAACCCTCAATGAAATATCATTTCACACCCACTAAAATGACTGCTATTAAAAAATAAAGAGGAAACTTTCAAATATTTGAAAAGATTTGAAGAAATAGTAATACTCATTCATTTCTGTTGGGAATATGAAATGATACAGCTTCTGTGGAAAAGAGTCTGGCTGTTCCTCAGGAAGCTAATTATAGAGTAACCATATGACCCAGAAATCTTGCTACTAGGTATATATCCAGAAGAATTGAGAGCAGAGACTTCAGTGGTCATTTGGACCCCAAATTTCATTGAGGCATTATTCACCATTACCAAAAGATGGAAAAAACCAAGTGTCAATAACCCAATGAATGGATAAAAAATGTCATAGTATTCATACAATAGAATATTATTCAGTCATAAAAAGGAATGAAGTCCTGATTCATGTCACAACATGGATGAACCTCAAATATATTTTGCCAAGTGAAATAAGCAAGACACAAAAGGATAAATATTTTATGATCTCAGTGATATGAATTAATTATAATAATCAATTTCATAGGCTTAGAATCTAGAATATTGTTTACCAGGAGATAGATTGGTTTTAGGCAATGAGGAGTTGGTGCTTGATTTGTACAGAATTTATATTTAGGTTCATTGTAAAGGTTTGGAAATGTATGGCAGTTATGGTAGCACTTTACTGTGAGTGTATTTAACAGCATTTAATTATAGAGTTGAACAAGGACAAATTTTAGCTCATATATGTTACTAGAATAAAAATTATAAGAAAAAACAAAGGACTGTATAACTGTGAATTATTATAGATAATATACTATTGTTAATAGTATATCTAACATGAATTATAGCAAATGTATGACACTAATACCATTTATTTAGAGAGGGTGGTATATGAGAATAAATACACCTAATGTAAACAATGGATATATTAGTCAGCCAAAGGGTTGCTAATGTGAAACACCAAAAATGGGGTGGTCTTTACAAACGGTATTTATTTGGGGTAGAAGTCCATAGATACCAGGCCATAAAGCGTTAGGTTTCTTCTCACGAAAGTTCATTGCTGTGTGTTGGAGCAGGACAGCTGTCCACGTTTGCCAGGGTTCAGGCTTCTTGTGTTCCTCTCTTCCCAGGGCTGCGTGTCTCTCCAGGCTTAGCTCTTCTGGTTCCTCCACAAAGTAAGCTGTAGACTATCAGGTGAATGGCTCACTTCTCTTCTCCCGGGGCCTTTTCTCCAACATCAAAACTGCTTCTCAAAAACTTCTTCAACTCTCTTCTTGCCATGCCTTTTATATTTGATTCCCCACCCACCAAGGGGTGGGGCTCAATGCCCTACTGACTTGGCCCAGTCAATGCCCTAATCATAACTTAATCATGCCCAGATTAACAGATCAGTTTGCAAGCATGATCCAATTATATTTTTGGAATTCATAATTACATCAAACTGCCCAACTGCAACAATGGACAATAGCAAATAGTACTATTTTATAATCTTTGATCAATGATAAAGGTAATTATTGTTAAAAATAATACAATTACCAAAAAGTGCCATCATCATTTGTAAAAATTGTTCCACACCAAAGTAAGGTGCTTGTTGTGGACTGGTATATGGGAATTATGTATTTTATAGATGCTTTAACCTAGGGTTCACTGTTCGCATATATGGTAACAGAATAACAGTTTTTAAATCCACATAACTACAGTGAACCCAAAGTTAGAGATTTTTTTATTTATTCGCTGCACTCTGAGAAGCACTGTATATGCTCTGGGAATCAAAAATGAATTAGCTGAGTTGTTTCCCTTCAAGCACTCTGCCGGGAGTGACCAGGAGTTAAATGGCAGGTTGGATGGACAAGGTGACTTGTGTCTAGAGCCTCACACCCTAGATTCAACCTGGTTTTACCAATTCCTTTCCAGGACCTGGTAAAAATTAGATTAGAAGATTCTCTTTTTTCCTCATCTGTTAAATTATGATAATGTGCATTTCTTGTACTTGGAAATGCTTATGCATATGAAATGAATCAAGTTACATAGATCACTTAACTCAAAGCCTAGAATTAGAATGTCCTCAATATGGTCCATGATCTCATGGTTACAGTCATCCCCTTCTTCTTCCTCACCACTTTCATGATCATTTAGGAGTGCATATGGGCCAGTTTACAGGGATCCATTTCTTGCTATGGGTGTGGCACTGCCTATGGAAGCTAAGGCCAGTGGTAGATGAAAGCAAAATTCTGGATGAGACTTTTGAAATCCTCACTAGAACTAAGAACATAATTCCATAGACCTCAGAGCTGACACATTGCATTAAGGGCTCTTCAATATGGGTAACTCAATGGTCATAACTGTACTCACAATGAGGAACTCTTCTCAAAAGCCCCCTCTAAATAATATATCTCCCCTGACATTCATTATGCTGCATCTTGTTCCTGCTGGGATATGACTGAAGAGTGTAGTTATGATGTCAATACTTGGCAAGGTGAGAGAAAAGGCTGAGGCTCTGATCTTAGGACTGGCAGGAAGACAGACTCGAGCATGGGGCTCCTGAGAAAGATGATGAGTCTGGGAGAAGAGAACACCCATGGAACCCATTTTCCATGACCAACAATCTCTAGGGTTGTAGAACACAGATTAATTGATTATTTCTTATAATTGAATGGCTTAAGAGCTCAATTCCCAAAGCTCTTCATTAGCCAGATTGGTCTGTGTCATCCGTCTCTAAAGGTTTGTTACTGTAAATGGAACAGGAGGAGGAGAAATCAAAGACTTTGATACATCTGGACCTTTCTTTTTCTCAGGAAGAAGCTGGCCTGAAATCCTCAGATTTGACTTTCAAGCAGAAGGGATATTATTATAAAATTCAAACTCTAAAAGGTTCAATCTATATTTTGATATCTGAAAATGCAGTAAATTTTATAAGTAATTTAGGAAGAATAAAGAACTTAACATTTTCTAATTTACGATTTGTATCTATAAGGACAACAACATATTTTCCTTTCTATATACTTGTGGTTTGGGGTTTTATGCTTTGAGATAGATAATTTTCCTAATTTGAATTACAGATCAAGCTATTGTTCCTAACAATTTTAGAGAAAAAATGGAATTTTGCGTATTTATTGGATAACAATATTTTTCTTAAATATTGCAGGGCTTTCACAAGTTTGTAAACAAGCTATCAGGCTCCATTACAATCATATCAATATTGTAGCAGTGGAGGTTATGCTTCCAATCTCCCTAACATGGAGGTTTTCAGAATTCAGTTTCTTGTGGGTTGTTGGACAGAGAATTCCTTCATTTATTTGCAACCTTGGTCTTTCTGTGGGGCAACTGACACATGGTAGCTGGTACTATTGTCTGCGCTATCATCAGATTCTGAGTTCCTGAAAAAGTTCAGTGTAGAGAAAAGCATATGAAAACCAAAGACAAGGGAATATATGAGAAGATGGCATCAAACTAGGAAGGCAGGTCTCAATTGTCTCACAAAACTCAGGGAGAAGGATCCAAAAGCTTTGCGGTCAGCAGACTAGAACAGTACTACACAACTCCAAGGTGGGTGAGGGACAGAGTGACAAAGAATCTGAAACAACAAACATGGGATACCAAATGCCTACAGGAGCAAGATAAGGCACTTCTCCGCAACCCCCAAGATATTAAGCTGGGGTAAAATCCTTGGCTCAGCACAGCTGATTGAGCATGGAACAGACATCTTCATCCCTGTTAGCTGTTAGAAGGGAAAAAGAAGAGGAATTTCAGGGTTTTTCTTCTGTGAATTTAGCCACCAGACCCCGCTTTGAATCTCCAGTCTGCCAGACAAAACACAGCAAAATAGAGCTTTTCTCTTCATGGAAATCTGTGCCAACATGGGCCATCTGCTGGCCAGTCTGGAAATTGCATTTAAAAAACCTGCTTTTGGTTCTCTCTGTATCCTGTTACCTGGAAGAAAATCTTCACCCCACCAGTGAGTCCCTGGCCCAATTTTGATAACTTAATCTGAACAGTTTTAAAACCTTAGAATAAGTTGAACCAAATATCAAAGAAGAACTGTCAAAAAATTACAAAATCAAGAGAAAGAAATTGGCCATTAGAGGAAATTCACCAACATATACAGATGCCTAGACATCAGCCTAATTACAAGCAATACTAGGAAACAGGAAGTGATGGGCCAGACAAAGGAACAAACCAAATATATTGAAGAGACACAGGATTTAAGACAATCAATGATAATCTCAGGGAATAGAATGACCACGTGAAATGCAAAAACATAGGCATTATCGATGTCTGAGAAGGAGAAAAAAATGGAAAAGGGGCAGAAAGAATATTGGGGAAAATAATTACTGAAAACTTCCCTGCTCTTATGAAGGACATAAATATTAATATCCAAGAAGGACAACACTCCCCAAACAGAATACACTTGAATAGACCTACCCAGAGATATCTCCTATTCAGAAAGACATATATCAGAGATAAAGACAGGATTCTGAAAGCAGCAAGAGAAAAGCAAAGCATCACATACAAGGGAAACTCAATAAGATTAAGTGCCAACCTTTCATCAGAAACATGGAGGATAGAAGAAAGTGGTATGATGTAAGTTACTGAAAGAGAAAAACTGCCAGCACAAAATTCTGTATCAAGCAAAACTGTCCTTCTCATATGAGGGTGAGTTCAAAGTCTTCATAGACAAGCAAAAACTGAGAGAATATGTTACCAAAAGACCAAAAGTACTAGAGATACTAAAGAGAATATTGCAGCCTGAAAGGAAAAAAAAACAAGGGAAGGAAGATTGGATAAAAGTGTAGAAATGAAGATTATAGGATGGGTAAATTAAAAGGTAAAAAGACAGGCGATATGAAAAGTGAAAGCTGAAGGAAAAAGGGGATGAAGAAAATATACCATTACAATAATAACTTTGAATGTTTATGACTTGAACTTCCCAATTAAAAGACATAGACTGAATGAATGGATAAAAATATAAATCATTTATATGCTGTCTACAATAGACTCAACTCAGATGTAAGGACTCAATCATGTAAAAATGAAAGTTTGGAAAAAGATATTCCATGCAAATAGTAACCGAAAATGAGCTGGAGCAGAAATATTAATATTAAACAAAATAGGTTTCAAATGCAAAATTTTAATAAGGATGAAGAAGGTCATTATACATTAATAAACGGGCAATTCCTTAAGAAGAAATAACTATCCTAAATATTTATGCACCTAACCTGAGTGCCCCAAGATTCATGAGGCACACACTGAGAAAGCTGAGCGGGGAAACAGATGCATCTACAATAATGGTTGGAGACTTCAGTACACTACTCTCATTATTGGATAGAACATTTGGACAGAGGATAAAGACACATAGCAATTGAATAATATCATAAATGAACTAGACCTAACAGACATCACAGAACATTACACCCCAAAACAGCACAGTATACTTTCTTTTCAAGCTCTCATGGACCCTTCTACAAGATAGACAATATGTTAGGTCACAAGACATGTCTCAATAAATTTGAAAAGTTTTAAATTATACAAAATGCTTTGATCATAATGGAATGAAGCTGGAAATCAATAATGGATGGAGAAAGGGAAAATTCATCAATATTTGGAGAATAAACAGCAAACTTTAATCAGTGGGTCAAAGAAGAATTTGCAAGACAATTCATCAAATATCTTGAGATGAATGAAAATGAGAACACAACGTCAAAAGTTATGGGACACAGCAAAGCCAGTGATGAGAGGGAAATTTATTAGCCCTCAATGCTTACATTAAAACAGAAGAAAGAAATAACTTTTTTTTTTCATTTTTCCTTTCAGCACCATATATATTAGTCAATGTTCTCTAGGGAAACAGAATCAACAAGAGATATCTATCTATAGTATGAGATTTTATAAGAGTCTTTCATGTGATGGTGGGGATGCACAAATCCAGGTTCTGCAGGCAGTCTGCAAACCAGGGGCTCCAATGAAAATCCAATGAAGGTCCTTGATGGGGTTCTGGGAGATGCTGGTTGCCCAGAGATGAGCTGGGAAATTCTCTCTGAATACTGAAATCACTTTCCCTTATAAGGCATTCAACTGATTGGATAAAGCATCACTCATTGCTGATGGCAATCTGCCTGGCTGATATAGATGTAATCAGCTATCTATGCAGTAAACCCACTGGTAACTGAAGCCCATAAATGTCCTTGAATTACAACTAACCCAGTGCTTGCTTGACCAAACAACTGGGCACAATTACTTTGCCGAGTTGACACATTAGCTTAATCATCACACCATAACATGTTCTCTTTTATGTACAACCACAATTTCTTCTGTATTATCCCACGGCATCTATCTTCTTGCTATTTACAAAGAAAGTTTGGGTTACAGAAAAGTCACATAGAAAATATAACAGGTTCGCCTCTCACATTCTCTACTATTGATAACATTTTACATGAGTATGCCATACCTGCCACAACTGATGAACAAATATTGAAACATTGCACCAACTGTTGTCAACAGTTTATATTATGGATTACATTTTGGACCATACACTTTTATAGGTTTACAAAAAATTTATAAAGGGTTGTATCAATCATTTCAAGATCATGGAGAACAATTCTAAGCCCTAAAAATTGCTGTATTCCATCTATTTTATTTTCTCTCCTCTTCCTCTCAGGAACTATGGTAACCATTAAATTTCAATTTTTGAAGAATAAGGTTCATAGTTACATGCAATAATATTTAGGGTTTGAAATACTTGTCTGTTTTCTTTTATTAGTCACTGCCTATGTTCTCAAGAGATACTTGCTACTTTAATTGAGAGCATAGAAGGACCTGCAAGATGGGATTTTAATAATTTCCTGTTTATTTTGTGGGTCTCCACCCACCGACATGACAAACGATGACAAGATGAACATTTGCCTATTCCATAAAAACCTGCCTCTGGTGCACCCTATTCTGCATTTCCCCCCTCCCTCACTGCTCTGTACCAGTAACCCTTCCCTGCCATATTTGCCAGAAGAACATTTATACCACTGTAGTTTTTTTCTTTTTTACTTTATTTTTTTTAAAGAAACTTAGATTACATAAATGTTACACAAAAAATATAGAGGATTCCCATATGCCCTGCTCCCTAGTTCTCCCACATTTTCCCACCTCAGCAACATCCTTCATTAGTGTGGTTCATTTGTCACAATTGATGAACACATCTTGGAGCATTGCCACTAAGCAATGAGTATAGTTTATATTGTAGTTTGCACTCTCTCCTCCACACCTTTGCAAGTTATTACATGATATACAATGGTCTGTATCTGTTATTGAAATGTCATTCAGGATAATTCCCAAGTCCTAAAAATGCTCCCAAATTACACCTATTTTTCCATCTCCTTCCCCTTAGGACCTCCAGTGACTACTGCCTCCACATCCATGATAAAGTTCTTCCATTGCTAGGATCACATGTTTACAGTAGAACAACTGTAAATCTCCTCTAGTCCAGTGTCCATTCCCCAACCTGAAGGATCCTGTGATGGTGATGCCCCCTCCACCTCTAATAAAGAGAGGGCTTAGGTCCCATGTGGCATATGGATGGGACTTTCTTGCTTGCAGTTGCAGACTCTCTCTGTTCCCTGAGATGATCGCTGTCCACACAATAATCAAAAAATATCGAATTCCTATCCTGGAAAGCTCTGCCACAGTCTCTACTGGGACAGCAAGTATCCCATGAGTAAAGGGGCAGAGACTAGTGAAGGAGGATGGATCATTGATGGGCCCTTGATTGTGATGACTGCATTTATGAACCTCTACTTTTGAAATTGAAAGAGTACAGTATTATAGGGTGCCAAAGCATTACCTCCTGACAGCCTCCTTGTTGCTTAATACACACAACTCAGTAACATTTCTATACACTACCAATGAATAATCTGAGGAGGAAATCAGGAAAAAATTCCCGTTATAATAGTGAATTAAAGAATAAAATATATAGAAATAAACTTGACCCAGGACAAAAAGCACCTGTATTCAGAAAATTACAAAACAATCCTAAAAGAGAACAAAGAAAATGTCAATAAATGGATGGACATTCCTTTTTCATGGATTGGAAGACAAAATATCATTTAGATGTCAATTCTACCCAAATTATTTTTCATTGGGATGGCATTGAATCCTGATCGCAGGAAGCAGTGAAAAGGGATGATGGCTGGTCAGCCTTATAAAGTGGAGCTTGCGTTTTGGAGGTAAGGAATGATGGCTTCATTCTCAAGCAGGGAGAAACTGGTGTTTTGAACTGTGGAAATTTATGACCATGTTTGTAAAATGGGTAGATCTCTGGTTTAATGTGAATAACAGACTAGAGTGGCTCTAGCCTGTGGTTATTGAGAAAGATGAGAAGGAACCAAAATATGGCAGTGGAATTGGGTACATGGAAGTGTGAATGGAATAAACACATTTGAGTGGTAGAACTTCAGCCCCATTTCCTCCCCAGAGAATATTTATTAACAGGAAGGAGCTGTCCTAAGCTTTTCAATACATTGATTAAGTCTTTCAGTCATCTTAGCTGAATGGATATTGCTATTCCCATTCTACTGGTAATGTGCACCTCACTCTACAAGGGAAGATATTAGCATGTAGAATGCTTCTGTTCCTATGAAAGTACAAACAACACATCTGTTAATGACCCAAGATTCAAACGAAGGTCAGTCTGATCCCAATACATTGCATACAAGAGTATTTTACAAAGTCTTCTACTACTTCATATTAAAAATCACCAACATGTTTGTTACTTGTTTTATTTAATGAAATGCTGCTTTACTCTGTTTTTTCAATTTGCTCTTGTGGTGCTCAAACTCTACAATGTTTTCAAACTGTGTAAGGATATCGCTGCTTTGTCTTTGGGAAAATCGATTTTTGCTCTTTTATTAGTTTTTGTGGGAATCAAGAGAATATGCTACAGGAAACAAACTTATTGTCTCATCAGAATCTGTCAGGGATGATCCAAGCATATATATATATATATATATTTTTTTTTTTCCCCCATGTTCTCAATTTCCAGCAGCATTGATACCACTTCATTCTTCAACATTCAGTGGCACTCCTCTCATCACTCTCCCTCTTGCTCTTTCATCTTCCACACAGGCTTCCTTGCTGGTCTTGAATATCTGAAACAAGACCCTTCCTCAGGACCTTTGCACTTGCAGTGTACCTATTGGGAACACAATTTCCAGTTGCCTTCTCAACTTTGATGTATCTGTAAAAATGTCCCTTTTTCTTCTTGTCTTGCCATTAAAAACCTCTCAATCATCTCTTCTTCTTATCGATTTCTTTTTGTTTTAGCACTTGTCCCTTTCTGCCAAGCTGATTCTTATTTGCTTATATTCTTTCTCCATCATCAGATTGTAGATATATAGCCATTGCTTAAACCATCTGTGACAGAAGTTAGTACTCAATATATATCCTCAAATGCATGATTATATTTCTGATAAATTCTAAAGAAGATAAAATTTTTTGAAGAAAATTTGTAAGGGGGAAAGGAATTCCTAATCAGAGATAACACTAGAAAACTCCAAAGGGGACCAGATGTATAATGTAAATATAAAAATTAATTTCTTGACTCTAATGTATAAATTACAACATTTTTGCAAGGTTGGTAATCCTGGTTTTGTGAAAATTAGTCATATCCTTTCTCTCACTCTGATACTCACAATCCCGGCCTGGAACATGGAAATCATACACAATTTTCACAGTTTCTTCTTCTGGGATACTTAGATGAACCAGAATTGTAAACTTTGGTCTTCCTGCTGTTCCTGTCCATGTACCTGGTCACTGTCTTTGGGAACCTGCTCATCATCCTGGCTACCATCTCTGACGTCCACCTCCACACGCTTATGTACTTCTTTCTCTCTAATCTTTCCTTTTGTGATGTAATCTTCATCTCCATCACTATCCCAAAGGTATTGGCGAACATCCAGACACAGAGCAAAGCCATTTCCTATGCAGGCTGCTTCACTCAGATGTACTTTTTCATACTCTTTGTAGGGTTGGATGACTTCCTCCTGGCTGTGATGGCCTATGACGGCTTTGTGGCCATTTGTTACCCACTGCACTATGCGGTCATCATGAAACCCCGGCTCTCTGTCTTGCTGGTGCTGGGGTGCTGGGTCATGAGTGTCTTGCATTCCTTGTTACAGAGTTTAGTGGTTTTGCAGTTGTCCTTTTGTTTACCCTTAGAAATCCCCTACTTTTTCTGTGAACTTAATCAGATCATCCACCTTGTCTGTTCTGACACCTTCTTCCATGACATAGTGATGTATTTTGCAGTTGGGCTGTTGTGTGGTGGTCCACTCACTGGAGTCCTTTTTTCTAACTCTAAGCTTGCTTCCACAATATGTGCAATCTTATCAAATCACCTGAGACACCTGAGTGTCTCACCTTTCAGCAGTCTCATTTTATTGTACAAGTGTAGGTGTATACCTTACTTCTACTGTTTTGCATAATGCATATTCAAGTGCACCAGCCTCTGTGATGTACACTGTGGTCACACCCATGCTGAACCCTTTCATCTACAGTCTGAGGAATAAAGACATAAAGGTGGCCATGAGGAGATTCTTTGGGAATGATGCTATAAAGAGGTCATTTATCCTGGGGTTGAAGAGGTAATGGGATTACCGGGCTTAAAACCTCCATCAGGGAAGAAATTGCATTCTTTGATAAGTTCATTTATATAGAACCTGCCATAGAACTAGACATGACTTTATATAGAAGGAAAAGTTTAAGTCAAACCTTGCAATCCTTAAAAAAGAAATGGTTTTGCTATTTACATCATCTTGTTGAGATAATATATCTCCCATTGCATGCGTAAAGTATTTATGTGTAGGGGTGCAGGACCCAATTTCATGTTTTGAATTATTGTATTGGATAATAAATATAAATCTTACCATTTCAGGAAGTGAAATATTTCCCCTTTCTCTAAATTTCACTATAAATTCTGAAGGGCATGTGAGTGAATAATCATATATATTCTATCATCCATTGCCCATCTCTTTTGAATTTAAAACTCATTTCAACCCTCATGATCAAATGATGATTTTCACCAGAGCTTAAAATCCTTTGCAATAATTTCTCGGGGAATAGATTGCTATGATTCAGGTCACAAGTTGTTCCTACACAAAAGGCATATTTTTCCAATATCTCTGGATTACCTGGACTAGAATCCCAACTGTGGTCACCTTTTAATATAGTTATCTGAAATAAATTTAAAAATAGTGTCATCATGGATGTTGCCTTAAAATCTTAAGAACTGCTTTAAATAAGAAGAAGCCAATCATTCTGAATTGCCAGAGTTTTGCTGACATTTACTGTTGTATCAATTAGATATTCCTGCATAATAAGCTATCCCAAAATCAATGCTTTATGATAACACTTTTCACATTATGTGGGAGTCTATGTTGTGGTGGTGTTCTGTCTGTTGTCAGTTCTTGTCCACTGGAAAGTGATGGGTGATCATGACTAGTGTTTCTTACATTTTAGGGCTCTCCTGGATATAGGTTGCACTTGAGTGTCCTTGGCTGAGAAAATACTTCTTTTTTTCCACATATCCTCTCATCCTCCAGAAAGCTATTCTGGAGCTGTTCACATGACTGACCCAGAACTCTAGGAGTGAGTAGCAGAAAAACACTGAGGCCTCTTGAGGCACCTTATGACTTCTACCATAGTATTTTGGCCAATACAAATAAAATAGTTTATGCTGAGCCCAGAATCAAAGGTAGATAAAGAAACTCCATCTGTTGATTGGAGGAGCTGCAGAATTGTGACAGTTTAAAGGTCTTTTGTGAATCCCAGAAACAGTTATGCTTTCTTTGCTTTTTTACAACTGAATTTTATACATACATGTTATTAAAGTAGAATTCCATGCAAAGTGTATAATCAATTGTGTTTGGTATAATCACATAGTTGGGCATTCATCACTTCAATCATTATTAGAGCATTTTCATTATTTTAATAATAATAAAAAATGAAACTGACAAAAAACCGCATCACCTCTCAAACTCAAAATGCTTCCCTTGCTGTATGTAGCTGCTATTCTGTTTCCATCTTTCTAGTTAATTTGTATTTATATTTTGGGAAAACAGTCTTATATATGCAATATTACCCATACTTGTATTTCACATGAGGTTTTACTGTATTATACAGTCCCGTGTTACAATTTTTAGCTTTCATTCTAATAATATACATGATCTTATACTTTCCCTTTCACCTACTATTATGCCTATACAATAGCTCTACTAGGTACAAACACTGTGATAAACTTTCACCATTTCTATTCATTTCCAAAGATTTACTAAAATCTTTCACTAGAGCTTTGTTCTGGAAGATAAGTTATCAGGAGTCATAAAGGTAGTAGAGTGTGGTGAGGCAATGTTATATATGGGTAAATGCATATAATGTGGAAGAAGGTGGTTTGACAGTGGAAAGGGTGATGGTGGTGCAGGGATGTGAGTGGAGTCTATAGTGCTGGAATGTGAGGGTGAGCAGTGTGGGAAGTTTGAGATGGACTCTCAATGGAACTGAGGGGATGACTGGAGGAATGAACAGTTGAACTCTAACAATTTGTAGGGTTGGGTTGAAACTACAATGGTGGGAATGTACTTTTTGCCTATTATGGCAGGGGAGGGTCAATATGGGACAAGGTGTTGGTGGTTGTAGGTTATGGGGGAAAGAGTGCATGTGGGGCATGCTTCTATAGAATATGAAAGTTTTCATGTTGTCATAGGTTTTTATCTCAGTGGATGGAGATCCACCCAATAAAACAAAGATGTTAAGATCCCATTCTGGGATGTCCTACTACATCCTCAAATAGAGGGGCAAGAACTTCTTGAGTACATAGGCAGCACCTAACTAAAGAAAACAGAAAAGTATATCAAATTCTCAATATTAATGCTTGCAATATGAACCTTGTTCTTTAAAAATAGTGGTTGCCATAGGTTTTGAAAGGATGGGGGAAGAATGTGTGGAACAGAGATCATTTTGGGTCAGTGTAATTGTTCTTCATGATCTTAAATGGCTGATAGAGTTCATTTTATGTTTTGCAAGAACCTATAAAAATAAGTGGGGTCTTGGGGTAAGACAGCATCAGTTTAGGAGGGCACTCATTAACTCACTCTCGGAGGATGGCTGATTAGGGACAGGATCCTGCCTGAGTGATCTGTGCTGGGGGCGCATGGAGCGAGAACCTTGAGGACATCGATCTGGAGAGAACTGGATGGCAAGGTGGATTGCTCAGGAAAGATTCTCCCTTCTATTCAATCCTATATGTGGTGCCAGAGTTTGTAGGTATACTTCCAGAGACTGGAGCCTTTGGCTTGCCCATGTGCCATCTGTGCCTGGAATCTCGGTGGAGCCGCAACTCCTACTCTACAGCTCAATGGACTCACCCAAGACAGCTGGTGAGGAGATGATGATTGACAACAGCCATCCCAGGGATGAAAGAGTCTGCAGTTGCAGGCTTATATCCATGGGATATAAGCCCCCTCTCAGCTGGAGGTGGAGTAGACATCACCATCCCAGATTCCTCAGGATTGGGGGAAGAGCTATGGATTAGAGTGGACTTACTGGTATTCTGTTGTAGACATAATTGTGATTCAAGCAATGGAAGAAATTACAACATTAATGTGAAGCCAGTGGCCACTGGACAATTTTGGGGCAGGGAGAGGGAAAAGCAGTTGCAATATAGGGGCTTTTTTGGGCCTTGGGATTTGTCCTGAGTGACATTGCAATAACAGATATAGGCCATTTTACATCATTATATAACATGCAGAATTGTGTGGGAGAGAGTTTGGTCTACAATGTGAACTATGGTCCATGCTTAGTGACAAAGCCCCAGGATGTGTATATCCATTGCAGGTGATGTGCCACACTAATGAAAGATGTTTATGTGGGAGGTTATGGGAGGTGTGGGAGTTGGGGAACATGGGAATCCCTGTAATTTTTGTGTAACATTTATGTAATAGAAGCATCTTTTAAAATATTAAAAAAATAATAAAATCATATCAATGTCAAAAAAAAAAAAGTAAGTGGTGGAAAAAGGTAAACCATAATGTAAATCACTGATCATGGTTAATAGCAGTGTTTCAATTATTGTTCTTTAATTGTAACAAATGTACAGTACTCATGTAGGATGCTATTGGAAGGAGAGGATGTGGGGTGAGGGGGGAGTATATGGGAATCCCCTATATTTTATGTATGACTTTTCGGTAATCTAAAGTTTTTGGAATATAGCGTAAAAAAAATTAAGACACTGGAGGGACATAGAGAAGAAATTGTCAATATACATAAAAGATAACATCTTAGTTTGATGACAAGTACAATGCAAAGAGAATTATTTATTTATTTATTTATTTATTTTTTAAAGTTTATTAATTTTTAGGCTCATTTTTGGGGAGGTTTTAAATTGCAGAAGGATTGCAGATGTGGCAGGGAAGGATCACTATGCTGAGTGTCAGTGGTGTGGAGATGTGTGGGGAGGTGGCACCTCGGACATGTCTCAAGGGAATATGAAGATATGCATATCCCCTGGTTTTTGTCTCAGGGGAAGAAGACCCACAAAATAACTGACAGAATATTGAATCCTCATCCTGGCAAGTCCTGCTACATTCTCTCATCAAGTGGCAAGAATCTCTAGAGTATATGAGCAGTGCCTAGTGAAGGAGGACAGACCAATGCACCAGACTCCTGATATTGATGCTTGTACTTATGAAATTTGCTCTTGTGAAATTGAAATGTAGCCTAATAATATATATTGTCAAATATACAACATTTATTAATATATTTGTTGCTCAGATGCGGTCTTTCTCTAAGCCAAGTTCAGCATATAAAGTCACTAACTTCCCCTGATGTGGAACATGATTCCTGGGATTGAGACTCCCTGGCACTGAGGGATTATTACCAAGTGCCAACTAGCAATGCATTTGGAAAAAGGCTTAGACCAAAAAAGAGGAAGTATTAAATGCAAATGAATTTTTAAGGCTAAAATTTTTCAAAGTCAGTCTGGATGTCATTCCATAAGTTACACTTATAAATGTCTCAGGAGGATTTCACTGACTGCCACATTAAACAGTGTTTCAATAAAGCATAAGGCTGAAAGCTCTAGAGACTTCTAGACCCTCTAGGTAGGGCAAGAGAACCCTATAAAAATGGCACCCCATTAGTGGGCCTTAGGGTGGAATATATGTTAACTTATCTTCCCAATGTAACAGAGTTAGACTCATTTATAATTTTCCCACAAATAGTTCTCATGCCCCTTTTATCTGCACTTTTTAATTAGCACTATACCTGTTACATATATGTAACAGAGATGTGAATCTTCAGTCTGTTCATTTTGAGCAGTTTAAGCCATGAATCTCAGCAGAGTGGCCATCAATACCTAACCTCCAGTTCATCGGACTCACCCAGGACAACTAGCAAAAGGATGATGATGGACAACGTCCTTCCTAAAAACAAGAGTGTATCTATAAATGCAAGTAAGACAGTTCCATCCATCTGGTCCATAAGATCTAAGCCAATTTTCAATAATAAGCATAATTGCTATCACCATCCCCAAATCCTGAAGACTGAAGACTGAACAAACATAAGGCAGGAATGCAACTATGGACTAAAGTAGGCTTATTATTCTAGTAATGGAAGAACTTCTAATATTGATATAAAGACAGTGGTCACCACAGTTTCTCAAGAGAGGGAGAGGGAAAAATAGGTATAACATGGGACATTTTTGGGACATTGGAATTTTTCTGCATGATATTGCAATGATGAATAGAAGCTGTTACACATTTTCTCAAAACCTTTAAATTGTGCAGTGTAAAGTGTAACAATGCCTCAGCCTGTGTTCATCAATGGTAACGAATGTACCACACCAATAAAAGACGTTATTAAAGGAAAGCATGAGAGTTGGAGAGGTCGGTTATATGGGAATCCCCTATAGTTTCTTATTTTAAATATTATTATTTTATATGTAAAGAAGCTTAAGTTTATATAAATGTTACATAAGAAATACAGGGAATTCCCATATATCCAAAAGGAGTGAGGGACTTCTGGGAAGATGCAGTTGAAATAGGTAGGCAGGGCGCAACTCCCTTACAAAAACAATGGAGGAAGGGCAAAATGCTATTTGAGGGAGCTGCACTGGAGATCTGTCTACCAGGAGAGTGTTGTGCAACATCCAGGAAGGAGAGGGATAGGGAGAAAAAGAGGCCTAATGAAATCCTTGAGTTACTTGTCCCTGTGGCTGAGAAGGGCACATATACCCCACTCTCTAGGTGAACAGCCATGGTAAAACTCCTGGCTCACTACAGCCAACTGAGAGGGAAAGAAGGTCCTCCTTCCTGGGAGGAGGAGGGGCCTGGCTTCTCTTTAGTGAATTTGGCAATCTGAGCCCACTTTGAATCTTGGCTGTAGCCGGCCCACCATGTGGAAGTTGAAAGGACCCACTTTTGGGGGAGCTGAAGGGCAAATAGGTGTGGGACCAGCACCCAGCAAACTCAGAGAAAGAGAGAAGTGTAAGGAGGAGGGGAGATAGGATGGGTGGAACAGAGGGAAAAAAAAAAGTCCCCAGCCAGCACTGAAACTGACCTGGGAAAAGAGAGGTGGAAATCAGATCAACAGGCTCTCACACCCACCCTCCCTGGGAGAGAGAGGAACTAGGCTAGTGAGGGGGTGGGCTAACAGGTGCCTAACATCCCAGAGAGAAGAAAGTCAGGAGAGAGGGCCTGCGAACTATTAGAAGTTCAGCTCTCCTGAGGGAAGAATAGGCCAGGAGAGGCAGATTGGATTTCAGAACCTTACCTAACCTGTGGAGTGGGTATAGCTCATTGATGAACACCTGCCTCACGTGTACTAGGTCTCTGATTCAATCCTCAGTGCTTAACAGAATGGCTCCAAAAGTGATCCAGGGGGTTGCCACGCATCCAACTGGCAACTTGTGATAAGAAACATATATACTGAGAGTTTTCATTTTGTTCTTTTCATCTATTTTAAATATTTTAATTATTTTTTCTTTATTTCTGTCTCTAAAAATGGGGACCTTTCTTGTGGAGGGTGGGCTGCAGGGTGATTGTTTGATAAGAATTGGCAGCATGAGATGGTTCCTAGTGGCCTAAGAGGGAAGCCTGTTTTCCTGTTTGTTTGTTTTTTTTCAGAGTCATATATAAACTTTATTAGGACTTAGGTAAAGGAGATTCTCCAATGGTGGCCAATCTGAGAATGATGATAGCACTCTGCAAAGAAATGGTAAAATGAATGGTGATACAAGGGGTTTCAGAACAAGGACATTCCTTAGGGTATGAGAATAGAGTTTCTGCTGGGGTCATGTGAATTGTACATATGGGGTCTGGTGATATTTTCTCTATGCTCATAGGAAGGATGTTTACCAAGGACATTTACTGCTTTGGGAAAATTATGGGTTATGATATCATATATATACATTCTCCCCTTCTGGGGAAGGTTGTTAACCTTAAACTTATCTATTGGTTATGCAGGCAGCTATGTGCTGATGACTTAGGGGGAGCCCAGGCCTCGGAACCCCACAATGCACCCCACACAACTGCCTACATTGACCATAGAACAAGCATTGCATCCACATTCCACAGCAACAGTATAAAACACAGGAGAGTAAGAGGAGTCCTCCACCAAGAGCTAGCAGACCTATAAAAACATGTTGACAGGGCCAAGAAAGGGAATTAAACCAATCAGATAGTGGGTCAAGAGCTAATTTATCAATGTGTTGTATGTCCTCTTGCATATCATTTAGAGCTTGTGAAATATTATAGGAGTGATCAGCAGTGCATAAACAACATTGAACATTAATGAGGGCACAGGTCCTACCTCATTCCACGGTAAGAATAACTAAAGCCATCCTATTTTTGTAAAACTACCCTTTGTAGTTGGGTGGTTTCTTCCTTCAGTGAGGAAATTGCTACTTTGGGTCATTAAGGGCTTGAGCAGTGTGACTAAAGTTGTCATGTTTTTTTTAAGTGACAATTGCAGCACCACCTGGCACAAAAGTCGTGAATGAGTAGAATCACCAGGGTCTGTGCTTTATTCTAATTCTAGCCATGATCATTTCCCAATTACTAGGAGTATGGGGTAATGAGTCATATAGGGTAGCAGGGAAATATGGCTGTCCTCATGTGCATCATCCAGTCCAGTTAAAGGACATATACAGCTATTGGGTTGTTTTGTTTTTGTTTTTACTTTTCTCTATCTTTGTTTCCATTTTTCCTTTTCCTTCTTTTTTCTCCATAGTTTATTTCTTTTTTTTTTCTGTCATTTTTTCTCCTTTTCCATTCTTTTTCTTTCATTACCCTTCTAATTTCAGTCTTCATTTTTTTCTTCTCTTCTTATCTATATTTTTATGTAATATTTATATAAAACTTTCTTTAAAATAGATAAATAAATTAAAAAATAAAAGTAATATCGGGGATTCCCATATGCCCCACACCCTTTCCTTCCCTCACTTTCCTACGTTAACATTTATTTGTGTGGTATATTTGCTACAATTGATGAACACATATTGAAGCATGGCTACTAATGATGGACTATAGTTTACATTATAGCTTACACTCTGCCCCACACAATTTTATAGGTTTTGACAAAATATATAAGGGCTTGTATCCATCATTGCAATGTCATGCAGGACAATTCCATTGTCTCAAAAATGTTCTCATTTTAAACCTATTCTT